>JABCPU010000494.1:0-46431 GCA_016800925.1 Suillus spraguei | reverse complement strand
GGAATTCGTCTTCGGAGGCCGCTGGAACAGGCGGGTTACTCCAGGCAGCAACTTATCTATCGGGATTGTCAGGCGGATCGTGGTTTGTCACATCCCTCGTTCAAGCCAATTTCCCCACCATCCAAGAACTCGTCTTTGGACCCGCTAGTCCCGCAGTGTCCAACAATTCATGGGGAGGATGGAATGCTGACTATGATCTCAGCACGCCGAGCACGAACTCCACTACGGATGACGAATATTATCTGGCCCTTACGGAGGAGTTACTTGGAAAGTATTACGCTGGTTATGTAGTGACATTTGCGGACGTTTGGGCGCGTACGCTAGCCAGACATTTTGCCAATGGCACTGACTCATCCAATTTCTATAATGAGTCGTATACCCATGGAGCTGGCATATTATGGTCTGCTGTTGCAAACACGTGAGTTCCTCTCATTTCGTTGACTCCGTTAGCTGATCCTAGTTAAAGGACCTCATTTGCGTCATATTCAATACCATTCCCAATTGTGGTCGCAGACCTTCAAGCTCCAGGTCAGAACTCGTCGGAGATCATTGCTGGAGACTTCGAACCCTTGACCAATCCCATATTTGAATTCAATGTTTGTGAGTTGAGAAGCGCGGTCTTTTGTTCCTGAGCCCTGAATGTATCTGAACAGTTGAAACGGGATCTTTTGACCCGCAGCTTTCTGCATTTGCCCCTACCAAATATTTGGGGACGACAAATAACAGTATCTGTGTCACCAACTATGATCAATCTACACTTATCGCTGGATCATCTTCTGAACTATTCAACGAGGCTAATTTAACTGTGGGTTCCGTTCCGTTCTCTTATCATTTCCGCGGTTCTAAAGTAGCTGGCAGGGTACCTTTACTTCGACTGAGGGGCCCATCTTAGATCTTCTGGCGAGTCTTATGCCTGAACCCGGGGTTGAATATGACATTGCTTCTTGGCCAAACCCATTCTATGGTGTAGCGCCGGACACTTTTATTGATTCGGTGCAAAGGAACCTGAATATGGTGGACGGTGGTGAGGATGGTGAAGTTATTCCCTGCTGCAACCTCTCCTGGTGAAGGCACGTGGCGTTGATGTCATTTTCGCCATCGATGCAGTAAGTAGTTTTCCCTAAGAACGTGGCGATCTTCAGTTGATCTTCAACTCAGACCGATGATATCAACGACTTTGCGGATGGCAGCTCTCTGATTGTAAGCATACACACTTACCGAATTAATTTCGCATCTGAATCATTGCTAGGCTACGCAAAATCGTACTTCGCTTTATTCCTCTTCTTACTCGTTCCCTCCTGTTCCCACTTCTCTGGGAGAATACACCGCACAAAACCTGACTACGCGCCCGACGTTCTTTGGATGCAACACGACCAGTTCGAACGCAAGCACTCCGCTTCTATATACCTTGCAAATGGTGGACCACCCCACGATGGCGCAGCTCCTGTTACTAATACTTCAACGTCTCAAACTACCTATTTATCGTCAGAGATCCAGGCAATGCTTAGCCAGACCTTTGTCATCTCGACCCAGGGGTATCCAACAGACGGAGCAACGACTGATCCGTATTGGCCGTCGTGTCTCGCATGCGCTGTTGTCGACCGTGCGAGGGAGCGAGCAGGAACGGAAAGAAGTGGTATTTGCTCTTCCTGCATGGACAGGTACTGCTGGGATGGGAACAGTCTCACAACTGTATAGGCCACGTAGTATTTGGACAGTTGATGTCTTCGGGGTGGCGTCGGCTATTGTGGCCATGCTGATGATGTGAAGTCGATTTGTGCAAGTGGACATAGTCCGAGTTTTCGTTTTTCGAGTTAACGTTGATTTATTATCGATACTACAGCTGTTGGCTATTAACAAATTGCTGGCATGACGTTTGCTTTTGCTGGTTTTGGGGATGCGGCGGTGTCGGGTCCTGCTAATCGGCTCTGATTCAGCGATGGCGGATCCCCGTCACAAGCGATGACCACTGGCAATCATGCGGCTACTAAGTAGACCTGCGGGGTTGGAGCACGAGGCTGAGTTATCATTGTCAAGACTTGACATCCATGCAGATGAATCTGCGATCCTTCAAACTAGTGAAAGGCCTCAAGTTGCACTACTTGCACTTCGTGCCCGTGAGGCAATAAGGGCCGGCGGCCAAGTAGACGGAAAAGGCAACCACGTGTTATTTAGAAACTCCGCGAACCTATTCGAGCGTCGATACTGAGCCGCGTTGCGTATCGGCCTCACCCTGCTCGTCCTCGTGCTACTTTCTCTTCCAACCTCTCGTTATATGGTGCAAGCGATGCTTCCTGTGCTAAGGACGATGTAAATTTCTCCGGATGGGCTTAGATGAATCCCAGAATTAAAACAGTTGTCCTCGGAATCAGTCCTCATGGCAAACGAATCGCGGCATACATTCAACGGGTGGTTTACTGTTCCGATACAGTGTCGTCTGGATCCTGCTGTTGCTATTTGATACGTGATAATGACACATATTTTATGTTCTGCCATCGATATCATTTGACCTGTTCATCATTACAGTGGCGCTTGCTAATTATGATAGCTTGAAACATGATCCATGAGCGATGATTGCGGCCTACTCCCCAAGGTGATTATATCGCTTGCTAGAGAAATTACCATTTACTGTGATCGTCAGGCCCCTCCGCAGTCCTTGTGGGTTATGTATCACTCGGAGGTCTTCCGAGTCGTTGGTCTTGGCTGCACGTACGGTGCTATCGTCTTCAATTTGTTCCAGCGCGACTGTTACTAATGAAAATTCCGTCTCATAGGCAAAGCGAGTGTCACGGAGGCGAGGGGGCTGGAAGAGGAATATCGTATCCCAGAATCGTCTCGGAAGTAGATTACTTACAAGTCCATTTTAGGATTGACGTCTAACCGGCGACATTCCGTTGACCAAGTGTGACTGCGATTTGGATATGTTTTTGTCACACTTTATAGATGGTATATATACCAGCTACGTTCTGGATTCCTCATAGGCGTCATCTCTTTTCTTTCCCCCTTATCACTTGTGCCCGCCGACGACACAGGTATCTTTTTTGTTGTCTTTGTTGGATCCCCATTTGCTACACCACCATGGACTTCATCGCTACAGCTGCGTTCCCCATCTCAGTTTCTTGGATAACCCACAACATCGCTCTCGCCACTCTTTCTCTTTCTCTGGTCTACATTGTCTCTCGCGCTATACACAACCTCTTCCTTTCCCCGCTCAGCTCAATACCCGGCCCTTGGTTTGCCGCTGTCTCTAACTTTTGGATTACAACACACATCTTGCGCCTCCAACATGCAAGACCAATCACCGCCTTTTCGAGAAGTATGGCCCCGTCGTTCGTATCGCTCCAAACAAGGTCATCTTCAAAGACCTGACGTCCATGAGAAGCATTTACTCAGTCCACAAATTTGACAAGAGCACCTTCTATAAGAGTCTTTTAACGTGCGTTTATATTGTATTTGACGCGATTTTAGCTCATGAGTCCATTTAG
Organism: Suillus spraguei; assembly: GCA_016800925.1. Taxonomy (NCBI): domain Eukaryota; kingdom Fungi; phylum Basidiomycota; class Agaricomycetes; order Boletales; family Suillaceae; genus Suillus; species Suillus spraguei. Next base: position 42,946 of record JABCPU010000494.1, on the reverse strand, counting down.
CAATGAGAATGATCATGCGTGAGTGTGCAGTGAAATCTGTTAAACGTGCATACATGCTGATTTCCTGACCAGTATGACAACATTGGACCATGAGGGACATGTCACCCGGAGAAAGGGCTATGCCCACTATATCCCCATTAATCTCGCTCTTTTTCAGCCCGAGGTGCATGATTATACCCTCGAGCTTATTTCGGTATGCCCCTGAAAATTAGCATGACATTTCCCTTTTAATGCACATATTCCAGGTTCTAGAACATATTGGGGGCAAACATTCTTTGGATTGTCTTGCATTGTTCCGCCATTATATGGTTGACGTTATTATTGCGTCTTCTCATGGCTACCGACAGTGTGCTCTCAGTAAATGGATTGCGGGCGTCGAAGATTCTATGGCCACCGCGATTGCGGATTTCCCAAAGCGAGGCATTATCGTAAGGCGATCGACCTTGCATCAAAATTAGACTGACAGGGGTTGCAGAGAAGCGCTGTACCCCCTTGGGTGTGGAATTTGATCTGCCGTATTCCCAACAACCGGTGGCGCCAGATGTGCGATTCTGATAAGATTATGGGCGAGGTTGTTCCCTCTCTATGCTTTCAATGCGGAGAATGAAGCTGATTCTCGTCTCTTCTTAAGTTCGTTGGTGCACGCGTGTACGAGATGCGAGCAGAGTTAAATGCAGGAAAACTTGGTGAATCCGAGAAGATTCCGATGTTGCGACGCCTTCTCCAGCACAAGTATTCCTCTGAACATGCCATGCCTGACCACGATATCATTTCAGAAATGATGGGACATATGTATGCGTTGATATCTCGTTCGACCGCCTATATCATGAGCTAAATTGATATCCCTAGGATCGCAGGGTCTGATACTACATCAAACTCGTTGTCCTACTTCTTTTGGGAGCTTAGCCGCAGGCAAGATATTATGATGAAGCTTCAGGCCGAACTGGACCAAGCGATGCCTGATCCGCATGCTATTCCCGATATTGCTCTCTTGCAGAAGCTTCCTTACTTGAACGCTTTCGTGAAAGAAGGTCAGGCTATGCTTCGCTTTAATCTACGTCTTTCTCATTACACATGTTATAGGTCTTCGGCTATACAGCGCCGTACCAAGTCCCCTTGAACGCGTCGTTCCATCTTCACGTCCAAGAATGGCGCCATTAACGAAGCTTTTGATCTCATGGGTTACGCACTTCCTCCTGGTACTGTTGTTGCCACCCAAGGCTGGTCTATGCACCGCGACGCATCCATCTTCCCCTCTCCGAAGACCTTCCTTCCTGAGCGCTGGCTCGAAAGACCTGGGAACGCTGAACATCTTTTCAAGATGGCACAATCCCTCATACCATTCGGAACAGGCCCACGCGTCTGCGGAGGCCAGAATTTGGCGCAGATGATGTTGAGGATCGCGGTGGCTACTGTGGCGAGGAAACTTTGATGTTGTGGCTCCTCCTGAGACCAACGAGCGAAGTATGGAAATCAAGGACTCGTTTGTAATTGACTCTCTTTGTGATCACTGTCCGAGGACTTGACTTATGCGCTTTTTTTACAGGTTATCTTTCCTGCTTCGATGGAATGCAAACTGACATTCGTCCCACGAGCTCAGTGAGCTTTCTGGCGATTCATCTACCATCACTACGACCCACCACGAGCGTACACGCCTCATATTTTCTCCCCATTTTTCATCTCCTATTCCTACATTACTGTTAGAGCTCTTATAATCGGCTAATATTCCTTAACGTGGGCTGGCTACCCTGTGAAACCCTTGTCGAACCTGCTTTCGTTGTAGTAGTGTGGAGATACTCTTGGTTTTCGCGATGCTATGCAATCGTATTACTATGGTATTCTATTCGGCTGGCCCCATGTATGTAGGTCAATACCCACTTTGTGTCTCTAGTATTAGCATCTTATGTGGACTGATGTTCGGATGTCATACCTTACTTTGTGTATATAGTAAGACGACGGGATCACCCCAGACTCGGATCCGGTGCATCCAACTTCCAGGACTCATAGATAATGATACGTAACTAGCCGCTTTATGTCAAGAGTAGATGATTGATTACCCTGTTTATTCAAAGATCTATCACGCATTGGCGACTTGGAAGAATCTTAGAGTTAACTTCCTTGTCCATGTCACATTAGCCTTGCCCGACGTCCCCGCCGAATATGATACTTGGAAAGTAGTCTCTAGACTACCATTCCAGCGCATTCTGTCACTGTATCGTCCATCTATAACCGATTGACTCGGAGGAACATGTTAATGGTCGTTTCGCTCCCATATCAAGTTTATTTTTGGCTGACTAATTGTTATATTACATAAGACTCGGTAAACGCATTGGAATGTCTTTCTTTCGTGTCTGAAGCCGTGTTTTTGCAGTGGTTTGTTTATGTTCGCGTACTCTCCGAGAACATAGAAACTACTACGAAAACACAGGGAGTGCCGCCAAAAGTCATCTCGGTAGCCTAATCGGGTTGAAATACCGATGAGCGCTCTGACGCCGGATCATACACTGCCTATACTAATACAGCTCAGCACTACAGCTACCTGGGATTTTGAAATTTCTGTACCACTCGACACGCAGGAAAAGGCGTACCGCACGACACTCTTTGCCGCATACCGTTCTCGTCAGCGTGGTGTCACTCTAAGTTTGTCGGCCAGTGTCCCGATAAGCAAGCCAACGGCTTTGAGACGATAATCTTTCTCGGTGAACGATATGGAAAAGATGCGGTACTTCCGGATGAGGCGCCAGTAGATGATGAGGTTGCATCTAAGACATTGACTAGTGTTTGGAAGGGGGTCATCGTTGGGTCCCGCGACGCGTCTACCGAAAATGAAACGAAGAGGGCAATGCAGAGCAGACACCTGATGATGATCGGTGAGTGTTCATTTGAAGCTCTGCAGACGCACTTGGTATCTATGGCCAATGATGCCGTGTACTGAAAACACTTTCTGGAATCTGCGCAGCGATCGGAGGGACCATTGGGACGGGTATTTTCTTGAGTGCTGGATCTGTAAGCGTCACTTTGTTCTCGTGTGAGCGCGTCCTTTGTAACCACTTTGATTCTTTTGTCAAGGCTATTGCTTTGGCTGGGCCAGGTAGTGCTCTGCTCTCGTATTTTGTTGTTGGTCTGTTTGTATACAGCGTCGTGATTAGCCTGTATGTTTCTAATACTGTATCATTGTGTTCAAACTGAATGAAACCAATTGGAGGGAGAAATGTCTGCCATGTTCCCCGTATCAGGTGCTTTCTCCGTCTTTGGCAGGAGATTCGTCTCTCCCGCGCTAGGATTTACGTTAGGTACGTACTTCTACCTTGATGTCCTTTTATGCTGACTGGAGGATTTTCGAGAACAGGGTGGAATTATTGGTTTCAGTGGTACTTCTGTCTCTAGCATGAATTACAAGTTCATTGACAAGTCTGACGTTGTTTATCCATTTTTGTTCAGGAGTCTTTCAATACGTGAGCATCACTTCTGTCCAGTTTCATTCTTTTGAGGAGGCGACCGACTTACTCGTTTGTTATGGTGGTCAGCCAGCGAGCTTACTGCTGCTGCGATCATCCTACAGGTAAGTTCATTTATCGTGTTCCCGATACACTGAGAAAATTGCTGACAGGACGTTTAATCAGTTTTGGGCACCGCATGTCCAGGCTTGGCAATGGGCGCTCGTCATTATTGTCCCTGTTTTCTTACTTCAACTAATTCACGTTCGAGTTTACGGTGTGTAGTTATTGGGTATGCGTGCCAGATATTCTGACGCTAGTCTGCAACAGGAGAGTCTGAGTACTGGTTTGCTCTCATCAAGGTCCTCATGATTATAGTTTTCATCTTTACTGGGCTCATCTACGACTGGGGAGGAGTAAAAGGTCATCCTGGACCCGTAAGCACAGTGTTCGTCAGTAATGTGGCTGCTTATATCATCTACTTGAAGGGTTTATCGAATTTTCGCAACGGCCAAGCTTTTATTGGTGGCTTTCAAAATTTCGCTCAGACTTTCGTGTACGCCTTTTACTCTTTCGGCGGTGTCGAACTGGTAGCAGTTGCTGCTGGAGAGTCCGTTAAACCGCATAAAACTGTTCCTCGGGCTATCAAGGCTACTTTCCTCCGAATAGTCCTTTTCTACATTTTGACCATCCTCACCATTGGACTTTGCATCAACTGGCAAGACCCTACCTTACTTAGTGCAGCAGACAGTGAGTTATGAATCTGGAACAGTATTCATCGCTCATCGCCCATCTCTTCGATCTGCCATCAGACTCAGATGTGACGGCCTCTCCACTGACTGTGGTGTTCCAGCGTGCTGGGTTTGGCGCCGCTGTACACGTTGTCAATGCCGTCCTCTTGACTGCGGTTTTATCCGCTACAAATTCATGTTTCTATGCGAGTTCACGCATGCTTCTCTCATTGGCCAGATCTGGTCAGGCGCCTCGCCTCTTTGGCTGGGTAACCAGTCGAGGCGTTCCTGTGCCTGCACTCGTGTGAGTCTGCGCTATCTCTTTATGCTCGTAGAGTGCGTTGACGATGTGCGTTGACGGTGTAGCATGGCGCTTGTTGTGTCGTCTGTGACGTTCCTTACAACAATATGGGGGGAAGGGATGGTGTTCACTTGGCTGCTCAATCTCACAGGAATATCAGCCTTGCTTGTATGGGCTCTATAGGTCTCATCTCTCTGCGTTTTCGTGCGGCGTATCGAGCTCAGGGGCGCTCGTTGTTGGATTTGCCTTATACTCAGCCTTTCTTCCCTTTGTTACCTGCTGGAGTCGTTGTACTCGCCTTACTGATGTTCATTGCGGAAGGATATTCGGCGGTCAGAGAACAGCCATTTGAGGCCAAGGTATGCATGCAGCCACTTTTCGCTGATGTGTCCCTCATCTCATCACATTCACGTTAGAACGTCGTCGCCACATACATTGGCGTCACTCTTTACATTGTCCTATACCTTGGCTATACTCTCTATGAGCGATTTGGACTTGGAATCCGGCAGCATTTCGTGCCGTTACTCGAGGTAGACTTACAAACCGATGCTGTTTGGAAACCTGGAGAAGGTGCAGTGATCCGAGATCGTGAAGGAAAAGATGAGGAGAGCGCTGCTGGCACGGTAACCCCTGGGTGGCGAACCTGGCTATCTTATGCAGCTAAACGTATTTATTGACTACTCAATGGAGATCAACGCCTCAGGCTAATACCTTCTGGAACATCACCACTTCTTCGCTCAGTCATTAGCGCAGTCGATTGTCTTCAATATGTACAGGTGCTGAAGCTTTATAAATTGAAGTCATCCTTAGGCCAGCCTTGGCACAGCCTAGGTCGTGGCAATAATATCCACTATGGCCAATATCTCTCATGTGTGGGTCTGAAAGCGCCACAATTGGTGTCGTCCACACTAGGCTTCCACAAAATATAAGTACAGGCGCTCTTGATGGATTTCTCCATCTCATTTTAAAACGTTCCAATCCATCATCGCAAGTCCGATGTGTAAAAGCTCATTATCCGTCACCTTTTGTTCAAAGTGCAAGACCGTAGTCTCAAGGGATAAATATGTTGATATCATATGTATATGGCAGAAGAGTATTGAGAGAGCTCAGCAAAAGGGCTCAGTTGAGAACGTCGAAGAGTGGAAAGCTATGTGCGCGGCAAATGCAATCGAAGTGAGCGGCCCTTCGGTCCGTTTATCTGGTTGTGTATACTGTTGATGTAAGCACATTTCAGTGTAACTGGCTGACCTCGCATTTATGACTGCTTCACAGATACGGTGTAGTGCGTGAAGGAGGTGTATATTGGAGGTGTTAGAAACAATACGAATATTCCATACTGTAAACTCGATTAGAAATACACACGAGTCACAGGCTGACCTTGGCCTAGGAGGCGGTGGCCATTGTACTTCAGTTTCATGGAGATGAGAATGGCCGGCATTGAAGTATGTATGGCGCGATACGGCAACGAGTCACTGATGAATAAGCACAATGCACCATGCCACTGTGGACGGTCCACTGGTCAATTCACATTCCCTGTCCAATGAGAACCTTGCACACTTTCACCGTAGGCCAGTGGATTTTGTGGCATGCACGCCTGCTCTAGGTATAAGTACAACACAACCATCATACCACCACAAACGTAACTTAAAAACTCGCTCACCCCTCAGTGTTCACCCAAACACACCACTATCCTTGTCATGTGCGAAATCACAGAGGTCCAGTACGTCTATATTTGCCCGTGCAGGCGCATGGCTGGACCTGTTAAACCTCATATCCACAAATGTGAGGAGAGGAGACAAGGAGAGCGAGTCTGGAAGCAGTGGTATGCAGCTGGGCGGCGTGGCAAGGAACCGGCAATAGCATGTACGAGCATGTCCGTGCAAAAAACGGTGCCATATGATAAGCCTTGTCGAGATTGTTATGAACGCTTTTACCGAAGGTAAATGTCATCGTGCTTGTCACATCTTACCATCTATGCTGATCTTGCATCCCAGATGAGCATGTTGTTTAGAATGTGATGCAATCCCATTCAATTATCATTCGACATATTCATTATTCATTCTACCTCGGAAATAAGCTTGTGAGCTGTAGCACTAGAGCAGACTCAAGGTGGAACTTACAGATACTCGAATATACATGATCATTTCATGGAATGTCAAGCACCTTTGCGAGCGTGCCCATCATCCTAATATATGCAGACGCAGAGGCCGAAGTACCTTTTCCAGCGGCCCCGACAAACTCCTCCAACTTCCCTCTCTCGAATCCGAACTCATAGTCCAACACATACTTAACAAGAGTCATGTACTTGATTCCCGTTAGCTTAATTAGTTCGTTGCGGAACTGGTATGAACCGGGTTCGTATTTCTTTTCTTCGACAAGGGCCAAGTATAGTCCTACGAACGTCTGGGCGCGCCCGTTGGCAATGAGAAGGTCTGGATGAGTGAAGTACCGATACAATTTGCCCACGAAGACAATTCGTGCATGTGTGGGGTTGGCTTTGGTATCCGGGTTAGAAAGATCGAGTCCAATGCGTGGAGAACGGAACACGGTTGAGGTCACAAAGCTTGATGCAGGTCGCTTGCGCAAGTACATATAAACTCCCCTCGGTTGGCTCGGGATCGAGAGAGCAGCAATGTCCCCTTTCCACTTAACGGACACAAGCTCGCTGATATTCGAGGCACCGGATACGCGCAAAATCTCATCGACGAGGAGTGAAGGTCCTGAGATAACCTTCTGGTCCTGAACTCGACGTATGGTGCGCAGAAGAGCACCACCTCGCAATATTCCTGACGTGATGTGAGCCTCCACAGTAGAAGACGTTTGCGTGCACACGGGGCCACCAAAAGTCAAATCAAGACCTTTACGTGTGCCACCCCCGATAACCTCCTGCTACAGTGGCAGCAAGATTGGCTTGCGATGAGTTTGAGCGCTTCGGTGCACGATGAAAATACCTGTGAGAGCCATTTTGAACTATCTCTTATACAACAACTCAAGAGTAAATTCTCACCACTGCCCGCTGCGCTCTTGCTCTACACTTCCGTGAGTGAATGGGTCTTCGTGGCAGCCTGACTTCTGAAGGTAAAATTCTAGTTCAAGGATTTCATAGTCCGTCTGAGAGCTGTCATGAACGACTGAAAGATAATGTTCGGACAATAAAGCCCGTGATAACGAGTCAAAACGAGCGGATATGCTATCCTGAGAGTCTAAAGAAGTGAGGTCAAGCAAAGAGTTGATAGTATCCCCGCAGGCATCATTGGGCAGTGCTGAACATAAAGCGTTCGAATGAGGATCTACAGGTTCGACATCATCGCCTTCGGTATCCTTTTCAACAGCACTGCCAATTGCAACGGAAAAGTGAAGGTTGATCATTCTGCCTTGGAATTTTTTTTCCGGTGAGTTGGTACTATCTGCTCTAAAAATAATTGAGGTGATGTGAGAATTGTATGGCGTGTGATGAAATTTCGTGCTGACCGTCATCAGGATCTTGGTCCTCCCTCGTTCGTTTCAGGTCACTAGCACCATTCACCATCAATACTCGAACCTCCTCCAGTAGACGAGGCGTTCCACAAGTTAATGAAATTGAGTCTTTGAGAACAGGTATGTACGCACAAAGCACTGGACTGTCAATGTTGTGGTTGCAGGACGCAACTTGAATTTGCATGGGAATTTGTAAATTTCGGTCGCTGATTCCTCCGGGCCGAGTCAAGCTCAAATTCGCCCCACTAGTAGCGACACTACAAATGTTGTAGTACGGAAACCTCGTCGCTTTTGATAAATTCAACGGGATTGTCCCACTTCGTGGTGTCTCTCTCCCACTCGTCACGTCCGTTGTCCGGACACCATGGAGGGTCTTTGCAATCTGGTTCCACCAATATGCCTACGCCAAAATACTTTGCTTCATCAATATATATTCTGACTCATACATTAGCACAACACATATAATGTGGCCATGACCAGCCGGAGCTCGTCCTCCTTCCCATTCTGTGTCGAGTACGTTCCGAGGTGAGCATTGCTGTGCGTCGAACCATACACCCAAGTATCTCTCTCCATCTAGCCGTTCGTTTCTCTCCCCCGGGATTCAAAAACAACCAGGATAGCTCACGGTAAATCGCCGAGAGCGCGGCAGCGGCTTGCAGAGGTTGTTCAACTGGAAAGAATCCGACATGAAAACTAGTAGTGTTTGTATTCACCGCTGGTACTAATACATAGGCTTTCTCCATATCAAACAATCCTAATTTGCATGCGAATCTTTCTTTCTACCAAAAAAAAGAGGTCCTGAACACTATTACGCCTCGCTCTTTGGTTCCACAAACATGCCACCGCCATAGTACCTTGCCTCGCCACTGATCTGGGCCTCATTACCAAGGTGCACCCCGTTCGGTAATGAAAGTTGCAGAATCGCCGAGGCCCGTGGAAGGTAAAACGAAGCATTCTTGAAAACTCTACTTCTCCGTCTTTTAGCATGAGAAGGCTCTCCTTCATTCTCCTCAGACGATTGATACTTGTGTGCAAAAAACAGCTCCGAAGAGTTATCCCCTTCGCCATCTTCGATAGCGCGGATAAGAACAGGATGGAGAACAACGTTGAAATGATTCTCAAGAACGTCAAAGAGCGCTGAGTCAGTTCCCTTGAGGTATTTCTTCTGGATGCTTGCCTTGCGGTAGAGGTGAATAAGCGGGAAAGCGACAGTAGTAATGCCTTCTTTGTGCAGTTCTTTGATCTCATCTACGACAGCCTGCACCAACTTCTGATCCAAGTTGGGATAAGTGTGAATGTGGGATGCAATGTACTGGTGACGATAAACAGCCCTCGTCAAGGGGGTGTAACTAGGCGGGGGAATCCACTTTTCAGGCGCTTGCTGGACGACTTTGACGTCATACTGGAGCACCAGTCGTATGCCCTTGGTCACGGGCATTGTGAAGATCTTAAGAGGCTCGGACCAGGGATGAGGGACAAGAACGAAGACTTCATATTGGGTCAAAAGACTACTCAACAATATTCGACGGTGAGAGGTATTAATATGCTGATTAAGACGGAGAATCAAAGGAAAACGTGTCTGAAGCATGTATCGAAGAGTGATTGCGTATGTAAAAGAAAAGGATGAGTACGTACGAGAGTGACGTCGATAGTCATATCTTGACAGGCATGACTTTGTGCTCTGTGTCTGTGTAGAATGCGACCACAACTGGCCAGAGCTCGTTGCTGGACTTTTGTGGATGCATGTCGACAATTGTCTCGACGCCTTGATGCCTCAACATAAGCTCTCCTCCCTCCCATTCCGTGTTGAGTGCGACGAGCACTGTTCCATGGTGAGCATTATCATGCGTGGAGTCACGATGCCAGTCGAAATGACCTCCTTCGCCATATATGGCGAGCTTATATAACTTGAGGGTAACGATTTTGCCTACGAACATGCTTTTCCGGAGTTCATTCTGGACGTGGCTCTTGACATGCTTGAGATAAGATCTCAATTCCCTATTCTCTTTCACACAGAAGGCGAGCTCATTCGCTTTGAGCTCCGTTCCATGCCTGTAAGCTGGATCCATGACAGTTTCCTCCCCCCTACCGAATGGCGAAGGGGTTGCATGCCTCTGCAATACTCCAATGGCAGGTTCCATCCATGTCCCCGCATCCTCTCCCTTGACGAGCAGCCCAAATTCGGCTGTATTTTCCTGACTCTTGAAGGATACGAACGGACTACTGGCATGGTTATCGAGTGCACATGTAAGCTTGGTTTCTCTGTGCACTTCATATGCTGTAGAGCCAGAAAAAGAATCGAGATATCCCCCGATGCGCTGGAAGATGGAGAGCTCATGCTCTGGCTCTGAGTTTGAGGAAACCGATGAGGGGTCTGCAGATGAGGAGTCTGGGTCCACGAAACTTGATGAGACGTGACTATCTGACTGGGGGTATCTGAGTGCATTTTCGCCGATATTTATTGATGGAAGATGTGAGTTTGTTATCAATGGACTATGGGCGAGTAGCAAAGGTCATAATCGCATGCTTGTTCATTGGTCAGGAGGTCTGATCGTATTACATAAATTGACCACACCCCTAACTTATGGACGACAAGGGCAAGAGGCGAGGGACTGGTGGTTTATGTAGTATGTGATACATTTATAAATGCTTTTATCGTCGTCAACATCATAACTGGCGCAGGTCTGTGTCTGAGCCGCGTTGGATGTCGAGAGCCGCTCGCAGGCAAATGCTGGAATAGAGTCACTATCAAGATCAAGTCTATCAAAAAATGGCTCGGTTGGCATACCTTTGGTACATGCTTTCTCTCATCGAAAGGCTAGTTATTTCAAAAGACGCGTCCAAGTTTGGAACGAGGAATGGAATGATAGCAAGCTGTTGAGGATGGCTTGGACTGATCTCACTGATAAGTTATCCTGCCGACAGCTTTGTGGCTGACAGTAGACCTCTGACCGCACTAGAAGCAAGGATGTTCGAAGGAGGACCTGGAGGCAACCAGCTGTGGGGTTTGGATGCTGGTCAACATCTCAGGCGGTGGAACCTCGATATCCCTAATGAATGGGTTCCGGGAAGATATTACAATGAGAGTGAACTTAAAGTGACTAAAATGCTAAGTACTCGCTCTATTCAATAAGCCCGATAACCCTGATGACATCTTCGGACGGGTTATTCGAAGTCATAGCTGGCCGAAAAAGAAATTGGGCCCGTGAAACGCTGCCCTTCGCTGCCAGTTGAAGAATGTGTGCCCGTTAAACATCGGAGTGCTTCAGAGAGGGGTCCAGAGAGGAAGGAAAAGAAAATTGTCATTTGCTGACTTAGTTAATAGTAGGTATCCGTAAGATTAATAAAAGAACGAATGATCATGCATTTCCACCCTTGCACCGCAGTCAGACCCGGGCCAGCCGTGTCACTTGTCGGTACCAGGAAAATAATCATTGGCTAATTGGCCAGTAGGATGTATCCACTATGATGAAAAAAATTATGGAGAAATGATCATGAACCCACGCAACTTGATCTGGGAGTTGATTCAGTCGGATAGTAGAAACTTTGAGGAGTTGAAGTTGGCTCGGATGCCGCGTCACAGGCGCGTCAACCGCGATTCGCGATTCGCGAACCACATCAAGGTTCCCACGCTTGACCTAAAGTGTCCATATCCGCGCTGTACTATCATCGCAAGTCCGGAGATATATGATATACCGCGATTCTTCAATCTCCTTTCCCACCTTGAGATCCCATTTCCGAGTAGTCTTGTCCCCAGATCCTCTGATCGTTCGCTGGCCCTCTGGAAAGTAGGACATGGATAGAATACTTACTGTCTAGTCAAGTACTAGCCAATATTCTTTTGATACGTTCAACGGTGCGAAGGTATTGATGTACTATGCTCCTAACTCTGTCATGTATATCATATGATTTGACACCGTGGCCTCATTAGTGGCTTGTCAATGCCGCGTCAAAATAGCTACGCCCTATACTATGTATTTTCAACACTTGCTTGCAAAATGACAGCAGCAACCCAGGGTCGAACCATGGAAATGATCTGTGGTCGTAATTGTTTCGCTGATAGATCATCGAATCACGATTCATTGTGTAACTGCTAGTACTACTACTACATATGCTTTCTTCAGTCCTGATTTGAATGCGAATATCTCTTTCTAGCGAAACTAGAGCCCCTGAAGACCATTACTCACTCTTTTGTTCCACAAACACGCCAGCGCCAAAATACCTTGCCTCACCACTGATATCTGCCTGGTTACCAAGGTGCATCCCGGTTGGCAATGAAAGCTGCAAAATTGCAGAAGTCTGTGGAAGATGAAATGAAGCGTTCTCGAGAACTCCGCCACTCGAAGGTTCCTCTTCAATCTTCTCAGGCAATTTATACTTGTGTGCAAAGAACAGTTCCTGAGAGTCATCCCCTTCACCATCTTCAATAGCGCGGATAAGAACAGGATGGAGTGCGACGTTGAAATGATTCTCGAGAGCATCAAAAAGCGCTGAGTCACTTCCCTTGAGATATTTTATTTTTTCTTAATGCTTGCCTTGCGGTAGAGGTGAGCCAGCGGGAAAGCGACGATATTGATGCCTTCTTTGTGCAATTCTCTGATCTCATAAACGACAGCCTGCACCAACTTCTGATCCAAGTTGGGATAAGTGTGGATGTGGGATGCAATATGCTGGTGACAATCAACAGCCCTTTTCAAGGGAGTGTAACTAGGCAGAGGAATCCGATCTTCAGGCGGTTGCTGGACAACTTCGACGTCATACTGGAGCACTAGTCGCGTGCCCTTAGTCACAGGCACGACCTTGTGCTCTGTGTCTGTGTAGAATGCAACCACGACCGGGCGGAGCTGGTCGCCGGACTTTTTTGGATGCATGTTGACAGTTGTTTCGACACCTTGATGCCTCAACATGAGCTCTCCTCCCTCCCATTCCGTGTTAAGTGCGACAAGCACCGTTCCATGATGAGCATCGCTGTGTGTGGAGTCACGATGCCAGTCAAAATGACCCCCTTCGCCATATATGGCGAGCTTGTATAACTTGAGGGTAACATTTTTGCCTACGAACATGCTTGCCTGGAGTTCTCTCTGGATGTGTAGCACGAACCATCTGTGAGGATATTCATCATCCAAACTGAAGGCAAGGTCATCCGCTTTGAGCTCTGTTCCGTGCCTGTAAGTTGGATCCATGACTGTTTCTTTTCCCCTGCCGAATGGCGAAGGGGTTGCATGCTTTTGCAGCACTTCAACGGCAGGTTCCATCCATGTCCCTGCATCCTCTCCCTTGACGAGCAGCTTTAATGTGGCTGCATTTTCCTGACTCTTGAAGGACACAAATGGACTGCCAGAAAGGTTGTCGAGTGCGCGTGTGAGCTTGGTCTCTCTGTGCACTTCATATGCTGTGGTAGCACTGGAAATATAATCGATATATCGCCCGATACTCTCGAAGGTGGAGAGCTCATTCTCTGGCTCTGAGTTCGAGGAAATTGATGAGGAGTCTGAGAATGAGGAGTCTGAGTAATCCTCAATTGTGATGGTGAACATTTTCGCCGAAGTGTTTATTGGTCGGAAGATTTAAGTTAAAATCGCAAGCAGTCCCCTGTGTTCACTGGCGACCATACCCCTAACTTATTGACGGCACGTCGGCAAGATCTGAGTCTGTCTGGCATTCAATATTCAAATATTCAGGTACAACTGAACGTGGAAATGAAGAACCTTTCATCAATGGTATGATAACGAGTCGATTTGTATACTAGCAAATATTGCACCTGATCATAGGTTGGTAGTTGGAGTGACAAGTGACTAGGTGACAGATTTTTGAGAGCACGGAACGATCATAGTGCAACCAAACAAGTCATCCAAGATGCCGTCGAGTGAAATGGAGAGAAGAGTATGTTCAATTGTCTTCCAATGTGAGATAGCACATTAGTGGTCAGGTGGGATTGAAAATGGCATGAGGGAGCACTGTGTAACACTGATTATAAAGATTGTCATATAATTTTCTAGGCGTAAAAAATTGATGACACACTCGGCATCAGGAAATTCACACATTCCTTGACGTGCCCTTATGCGGACTTATTTACACTTAACTGCCTTGGTGAAATTGAATCTACTTGTCCAAAATTTCAATGTGAATGAATTCAGAAAAAAAAAGTTGAGATATATTAATATACATGTTTTATTGTATTTCGCACTCAAAAAATATAAGATATGCCAGGTGAATGATGTGAGAGAGAGCAAACAAGTTTTGAGATAAGTGAGTTAAGCTGATTAAGCATGTTAAGGAATGTGTGAATTTCCTGCTCCTTAATGACACACTATTCTCCTTCCTGGGGGACACACGACATGGCATCTGGGATGAGTCCGCTGACAATTTTCGAGACATCTCGAAAGGGAGGTGATCTCCTAGTATTAACATATGCGGTGAGTCTGGCATTAACTAGATATTTATGAGATCGCGTTTCGTACTCAAGAGTCATTTAGTGGTTGATTTTGATAAGATGTGAATGGCAGTAGTACCGAAGCTACGATACTAGATTGAGTCGCATAGTGTGAGCTTCATCAATGCCTCCAGGCGATAAAGCATGGAACCTCGCTGGCAAGTGAGTCATGCGATGGATAGAGTTTGGCGTTGCAACGTTGAACGCTAGCAACCGTTCTAGCGAGATTTGAGGAAGCTTCATTCGCACTGAATTTGAAATTTGACTTGTGCTAGTGACACACTATCATGGACTCAGTGCCAGGCGCCATAGTGCTACAAGAGACTAGGATACTAGTAGTCCAAGTCATCATACATAGTACAATTGAACTTGAAGTTGATGGTATGGCAAGCGTGTCACACACATCTTCGATTATTATGTAAGTGTATATCGAGCGGAAACTACCATGATTTCCGCCAGAATCTCATGCGATAATCTCGTCACTAGTAGTACCAACCACGACCCATGCATCCTCAAGACTGCAGCGCACAGCGGCAACTAGTAAATGGGCTCCTGCCTGCAGTACTTGATACCGAGGACACTTCCATCTCTCCAGACTCAATTGAAGCATCCCTCGATGCTCCGCATGTCTCCAGCACCAAGATCCAGGCCGCAGCCTGATGCCGTTGAAATTAACTCTGCTTGCCGATGGTCGTAGATATTGTGTACTACCCATCATTTCCTGCAAGTTCTAATTTGTATCTGTCATTCCGTACTATGTACGATTTGTCACCTGCGGGTGATCCGTACTATCTGCGGATCCATTCGCACAGGCGATACTCTGACCCGCACTGGTGCCAACGGACCTTCAGAATGTTATCTACATGTGGATTGGGTAGGGGTGCCACCTGGGTGCACCCAGGTCACACCATACACAGTATAAATGCACTTGGTAATACTGAGAACGGGAAAGCAACACTTGATGCAGTGGATCTCAAGTTGCTACAATCCGACATGCCACCCCTCAGTAGTCCTGCAACGTCTAGGTTCTCCAACCGGAGTTGTGGACTGTCATGGGTACTTCTTGTAATTGTCTCAGTTCTGTGCGTTATGGTGTCGTCAGATAGGCCCTCGAATATATTCTCCCCGGCGTCTCATCTTGATTTCTCGAGGGCAGAACCAGTAGTAGATGTGCCGGAAGGTTTCACTGGGAACGGACGTACAAACGATGTTCTGTGGGATGAGTATAGCTTAATTATCAAAGGACAGCGCATTTTCATTCAGTGAGTACTCGACGAACATTCAGACCACATTCCGTACACTTACACTGTACACCTAGTTCAGGAGAGTTTCACACATTTCGACTGCCTGTGCCTGGACTATGGCTTGATATCCTCCAGAAAGTGAAGGCTGCTGGATTTAACACCATCAGTGTTTATTCTCACATGGCTCTGATCAATCCCTCTCCTGGTATTATTGACTTCAATGATTACCGTGCTTTGACGCCCCTTTATGAGGCTGCGAAACAAACTGGCATATGGATTTTCCTACGTCCAGGTATGATCCTTTGTATTTTGAACGGGTAATTACTAATGAGGATCAGGACCTTATATCAATGCAGAGACGACTGCAGGAGGTATTGCACACTGGATAACATCAGAGGTTGCAGGTGAACTGCGGACGAACGCGACGGACTGGAATGCAGCTTGGCAGGACTACGTGCATGGTATCATTACCGAAACCGCTCCTTACCAGGTGACCCAAGGCGGACCGGTAATAGGCAAGCCGGCGTTGATCATGTTTTGCATTAACTTGTCTAATGGTCGCTTCATTTCTAGCAATCCAGATCGGTTAGTGGCCTTCACATTTGACGTGTCCGTGTGATCCAGTTGAGCTTAATTACAACATAAAGACAATGAATACTTCCAGGAACCAGACACGCATGCAGAATACTTTCGCGAGCTGGAAACATTCTATTCGAGCTCTGGTATTGTTGTCCCGTTTACCGCCAACGATTCAGGAGAAAATAGGGCGTGGATCAATGGAACGGTAAGCTTAATGATTTCCAGATGACTGTTATGTTGAGTTCCACGGCGTATAGGGTGCCGTGAATATCTACGGGCAAGTTCATTTATGAGACAGTTGAGCTAGTGTTGACATAATCATTGTCCTCAAGCATGGATTCTTACCCGCAAGGGTTTGACTGTTCCAACCCAGATGTCTGGAACCCGGTTGTCACGAACTACCATAGCTATCACGAATGTATGCAATTTATACTGATACCTTTTACACCTGATACAAAATCAACATTCAGATGTTGACCCTGGCCAACCTTGGTATTTTCCAGAGTTCCAGGGTGGTTCTTTCGATGGCTGGGGTTCAACGGCAGGTAAGTCATTTGTCTATGCTTTGGTCATACCTTCACATGACCTTCCTGTCAGGTTACGATCAATGCCGCATACTCATAGGAGCCGATTTCGAGAATGTTTTCAACCTTAATCTTTGGGCGTCCAACGCAAAAATAATTAACTACTACATGCTATACGGGCAAGTTTTTCATTCTTTTACTTTGTATGAAGCTCAACACGCTTACAGAGGAACTTCATGGGGTGCCCTTCCATACCCCGGAGTTTACAGTGAGATTCTATGCCTCTAGCGGTGAAACTAATAACTAATCAACTACAGCTTCGTACGACTATGGGAGTGCCATTGCAGAGAGCAGAGAGCTAAGTGTCAAGTATCCGGAGCTTAAGCGTCAGGGTCTCTTCTTGCGAAGCTCCTCAGATTTCTACAAGACAGACTGGGTTGGAGACACTACTACCGGGACGGTTTCTGTCTCCAATACGGCTGCCTTCGTAACTTTGTTAACAAACCCCGACTCAATGGCGTCGTTCTACATCGCAAGACAAGGGGATTCCACGTCAAAGTGAGCTCATATTATGCCGTCACATTGACTCCAGTGTTTACAATTCCGTTAGGGACGTAACCACCTTCAAGCTGAATGTCACTACTTCTGCTGGTCACTTTGAGGTCCCCACTCTCACATCCGGCATCACACTCGCGGGCAGGCAATCGAAAATTGTCGTCACTGACTACTCATTTGGGTCATCGAGGGTTATCTACTCTACAGCTCAGGTTCTTTTTGCCGGCCGGATTGGTGGGAGAGATGTCCTCTTCCTCTATGGTGACCCTACATCCGAGTCAGAGGTTGCTCTGATATTGAGTGGTACGCCTCGTATACAATGGGCAGGAGTTTCAGTATCCCCCAATGGCGTCACTATTGTCACTTTTCCTTTGGGCATTCCTGAATTTATTACACTCTGGGATTCCAGCGAGCAGGTTATCCTCTATAGTGATACCGACACCGCCGGAACGTTTTGGTCGCCCGAAATTTCTGCCCATGATTCTGTCGAGTTTGCCAATTATTGGCAGTTTGGCACGAATTCCTCCATCCTGGTTGGAGGTCCTTATTTAGTTCGTAACGCGACAATGACTGGATCGACGCTTGCCCTTCGTGGCGACTTGAACGATAGTGTTCAACTTATAGTCATTGCGCCTGACGATGTGACAACGGTTACATGGAACGGAATTCCTATCTCATCTGATGTTGCTGCGGCCTCAAATATAACCTCCCAAGGAGGCTTCGTTGCACAACTGAATACCTCATCCACGGGTCATGGATTTGCTCCGCCCGCGCTTACAAACTGGAGATATGCAGACAGTTTACCAGAAATTCGCAGCGAATTTTCTGATGCTAATTGGACTGTTGCTAATCACACTGCCACGAACATGCCCTTGCCTTACTACGGCGACGGGGGGGTTCTCTATGGTTGTGACTATGAATAGTTAGTCATCGTCTGACCCGCGTCTTTTATTAAAGCTTATTGACTAACAGCTGCGAGAACATCGTACTTTGGCGTGGGCACTTCAATGCCTTGGAAGTCACACAGTATGTCAAGCTCTCCATCAATGGGGGCTCAGGTGGGTCTAAGGGAGTAAAAGTGATTTGAATGCTGATTGCGTTGAGTAGCTTTCGCTGCCAGTGTTTGGGTGAACGACGTGTTCTTGAGCACATCATCTGGAGGGTAAATCATCATCATGAGTATGATCCGAGGGCGTTACTAACCCCAGCTACATAGCGCCGAAACGGATGATAAGTTCGACTTCCCTGTGGGATCTTTGCTTTACGGGCAAGACAACGTCATTACTATCCTCCAGGTAGGTTCTCGTGTTCTAGGCCGTTGTTGCCATTGACGACAGTTTCAGGATAATATGGGCCACGATGAGGCAGATTGTAAGCCACACGTTGAACTCAGACTGAAGCTATTCTGATGTTGAAGACGAACTTAGCTGAGAAATCCCCTCGTGGTGTCCGTGGCTTCATGCTCAATACTGGAAACTTCGATGCATGGAAGGTTCAGGGTAAAGTTGGCGGATACACTAAGTGCGTTTTCCTTTTTCTGACATGATCACCTCGTCAGCTCATGCTCATGACGGCACAGTTATCCCGACAAGACACGCGGGGTGCTGAATGAAGGAGGTCTCTATGGTGAACGCATGGGCTGGCACTTACCTGGGTTTGATACCTCTTCTTGGGCACTAAGAAACCTCTCTGAGGGTCTGCCCAACGCTACTGCGGGTGTTGGGTTCTTTGTTACGACGTTCGACTTAAGTATCCCAGATGGATTTGATGTTCCAATGTCCTTCGTGTTTGACGACACCTCGCAGCCATATCGATGTCAGTTATACGTCAATGGATGGATGATGGGTAAGAGGGTGTCGAACATTGGGTACGCCTGGTTCAATTTATCATACGAGCTAGGCTGATAGCAAGGTATAGGCCCCAGTATAAGTTCCCTGTCCATCAAGGTATTCTGGACTATAATGGCACAAAGTACGACCCTTGACGTGACCGAGATCTGTGATGATTACTGACTTTTGTACAGTACTGTTGCTGTCGCGCTGTGGGTCATGGAACAGCAAGCTGTCACTCCAACTTTGCAACTCACCATCGACGGCGTGTACGAAGGTGGTGTCGGCGGTATTAAGACTAATAACTCTCCTTGGTTGCCTGAAGGACGGCCGATTTCTCAGGAGTTTTATGAGTCTTTGGGGAGAGATGAATTAAATTAGCTATATACGGTTAAGTAGACATCACCACCATACTCCCATCACCAATTACCTCTCTGCCCGTCGGGTGTAGGAGAGAGGTGAACACTGCGGGGTCTACAGTGGTGATAAGAACTGAATCAGCTTGTCTTTCGTGGTGATGATCAAGTGAGAAAGCCCGTCGGCCTTGACTTTGTATATATCTCCTGTATTATCATGTACTTTCAATAGTTGCTTGCAAAAGACTGGTTCATGGCCAGTGTTTCGCTGATAAGTATATCATCGAGTCATAATCCAGTGAGTATTTCTCCCACTGCGACCTAGCAAATATTGGGTCTGAGTTCGAGATAGTTCCAAGTAATAGAAAGGTCACTGGGTAATTGATTATTGAGAGCATGGAACGATTATAGTGTAACGAAGCAAGTCATCCGAGATGCTGTTGAGCGAGATAAATGTGTCCAATGGCTTCCGTAGGTGGAAGAAGATTGCAGCAGTAGCACAGGCGTATTTGTATATTTCGGGGTCGTTTGGCTTCGGTTGCACACAGTACACAGAGATTTAAATGTTAAGAGGACCGAGTCAATAGGAAGGAACATGGTTCATTGCACACAGTACAACATATGCAGTATGGTAACAACCAGCTAGTACGACGATGCATACAACGTGAGGCATGGAAGAACACGCAAAACTTCCAAGGAAAAATGCAAATGAGGAGACGGTCGAGTGTCTGGGACAAGCAAAGCAAAGACCAATGGAGACCAAGGAGAATACCGATAAAACTCGATTGGTGACTTCGGCGTGCAGGCCACTTCATAGTAGTTAATAGGACTATTCGAAAAAAAACACGTACCATAGGAAGAATGCCCTATCAACCTCACTACTCGTACGGAATCCGCCTGGTAGAGTGCAGCCACATGTGACTCGCCCGTGATGCGGATTTGAGTTGAGAAGCTGTTTGGAGAAGAGAACAGTCAATCGTATAGAACCTCATCTGGAAGGGAGTTGGCCTCAGGCGGTAGTGGTTGAGTGGGATTGCGTACTAACCATTATGAAAACTGTCATAGGCGTGACTCGCACAAATTTACAATGCTCGGGAAAGCTGAAGAACTTGAAGCTCTAGATTCGTTCGTGAGAAGTGAAGTGATTGGAGACGTGCCACCAAGTACATTGAATTTGAAGTTTGACCTCACTTGAGTCAATGCATACACTGATACAGTAAGTACTACAACATTGCATGTGTGTAGCAACAACAGGGCTAGGCACAGCTCACGGGCCTGGAATTGATTCCGACGCTGTTGAATGTTCTCAATCGACCTCAAGCACTAGTCCATGAATTGACTTCCCCACTACTTCGTAGACCGGTGACCAGCCCCTCTATGAGGCAAATCCTCGATAACTAACTTGAACCGTTCCTTCGATCACGCTGCGTTTCCCGATGTGCCATGGCGCCCGATGCTTAGCGCCTGAAGTCAATAGTATAATACAGCAGCAAACATGGGCCGGCCCACGGTTGTCGCACCCTACTTCACTCAGGCTGATCATCAACCCCAACTACTGGCCATGAACGACGCCAATCAATTGGGGGACACAATATCAATCCCTCCTTTGAACATCGAGACATCCAAGAACACAGACCCTGTTGGACGCCCGGTATGTGGCTGATGTTTATGAAGTTGCACACGAAAACGCTGACTCTCATCAATGCATCCTTTTGTCTAGGGCCGACTCCGTGGCATTAAATTCCGTCGGTTTCTGGGGAAGGTTACAAATGGTGTAATCAAAAAGATCACTGTGAGTCAAAGTCAATACTCAATGAGTGTCCTGGGATAAGGCTTATGTCGCACACAAGCGCTCGAACTTGAAGGATTCACGCAGCCGTCACGACCTTGTTCCCCCGAACGTCGAATGTGAAGGTGTCTCATCGATTCCGAATATCGAGGTAGGTCGCCTTTCAGTTCTTGTGTTCTCCATTAATTTTGTTTGTCGTGCAGGTTCCGGATGCTCCCACCAGTGCGGAACAAGGCGCCAACCCCCATTCGGCACTTCAGGCTGCCAAAGAGGCTGTAAAACTCATGAAGCCACTCTCAGGACCTGTGACATCTGGAATATCCGCCGCACAAAATGCACCAGCAGATCTCGACGATGCATGTGATTTCGAGGAGACATACCTTAGACCTCTCAAGATATTCGACAGTGTTATCGGGAAGCTCGCGGATGTATGGGGCCATTCCTCCTGGTTGAGTTCGAACTAATCCCATTCCACAGGTACATCCATATGCAAAGATTGCACTGGGGATCTTGTCTTGTGCATCAAAAGTATGTTTGGTTTCGTTCGTTTCTATCTCCTGCTGAGTAGCCATTGGTGTAGATGGTCATCGCCCAATCAGACCGCGACCAAACAGTGCATCGTCTTGTCGAGAAGCTAGATCAAGTTTACGGCTTCATGATACAGGAAGAGACGATTAACGAGATTTCATCGATGCGCGGTATCCTTGGACAGATATCTCAGCAGACCCTTGAATGCGCCCGTTTCATCAGAGATTACGCAGAGACCAAGAGTTTCTGTGAGTCTCCAAGCTATTACGCTTTCTGCATACTCAAGCCTTTTATTACAAAAGGGAAGAGACTCGGGAAGGACATTCTCACTGAGACAGATAATGCAATCCAACAGTACAGCGATACGTTAGATACGCTCATGCAAAATTTCAGGGACCAAGTTGCTCGGGACGTAGCTATTTATATCCACCATACAGGTCGGGATTGTGCTTGCTTCTGATGCGACAATTATTCATTTCTCTTCAGGCGAGCTACTGGACCTCAGTGGTATAACTTATGCAGCGAACGCAGGGCTAGATACCAGGAAACAATGCCTCCCAGGGACGCGCACGGAAATCCTCTCCCAGATCACAGAATGGGTCAATAGCACTGGAGACGACGTTCCGCGCGTGCTGTGGTTATCTGGCCCTGCAGGAAAGGGAAAATCAGCTATCGCTCATACGATTGCCAACTGGTTCAGCGATGCGGGAGGGCTTGGTTCATGTTATTGTTTCGACCGAGATCGAGAAGCCGACCGTCGCCATGAGAAGATATTTTCCACCATCGCGCGCGATCTAGCAGACCGTGATTCTGGGGTGAGGCGAGCGTTGGCAGATACAGTTCAGCACGCCAGTGCGCTCAAGACTACAGCTGACACCATCCAGCAATGGCAGAAGTTTCTCGTGGAACCACTGCAGAAGCTCTCAAAGTCAACCGTGGGCCCTGTCGTGATTGTGATCGACGCACTGGACGAGAGTGGTGTGGCCAAGACACGATGCGACCTTCTTCGCATTCTTTCCGGTAAACTTTTGAACCCTTCTGTTTCCCAAATCACAGAGCTCCCAAAGAACTTCCGATTTATCGTCACCTCTCGTCCGTTTCGCGACATTCAGAATGCTTTTGCTGGTGCTCAACACATCCTGCAAATTTCCATGGACGATATTCCACCAGAAGTCGCGGAACGCGATATCTACTCTTACGTATCGAAGAAGCTCGAAGGGGTTTCGCATTTTGGGAGCAAAGAGTTCACATCCCTCGCTAAGAATGCTGATGGTCTTTTCGAGTGGGCACGTCTTGCTTGCGAATCCATCGAAGAACCCCCTGCTGGCTTATCTTCCAATCAGTCCTTCAATATTATGATGTCCCGCGATCCTGTCGAACGGGAGCATTTGTTGTACGATATGTATGACTTCATTCTGACAGAGATCATGCGAAAGGATAGACATACAAACCCCGAGTTTCAGCAAACACGTTTAGCAACGTTTCGTTCCGTGATAGGACAAATCCTTGGCACAGCAGAACCCCTCCCTTTGAATTCCTTGAATGCCATGCGGAGCCATTTTCCAGATGAAAGCGACCGTTACAAAGTAGAGATCATAGTAGAACATATGGGATCTCTGCTAAGCGGCACCACCAACTCATCTACTCCAATCCGACCCCTTCATGCATCCTTCCGTGATTTCCTGACGGACCGATCGCACAGCGGAGAGTTCTTCATCGATGTGTCGAAGGTACAACGAGACCTTATTTTCGCATCACTTCGAGTGATGGAACATGAACTTTCCTTCAATATTTGCGATTTAAAATCATCTTATCTCCCAAACTCCGATGATTCCGGGCTACAGAAACGAGTTGAAAAGCGCATCTCCCCACATCTATCCTACGCCTGTCGATTTTGGCCTATCTACGTACAAACAACTGACTTCGATCCGGAACTCGCCAAAGAAATTAAATCATTCTTCGATCATGAGCGATTGTTCTTCTGGCTTGAGGTACTCTGCCTTATCAATGCGCTCAGTGGCGCAGTCCCCGCCCTTCCGGTTGTTGCCAAGTGGTTGAAGGTGAGTACATACTTATCAGGTGTCAGATAACACACTCACGCGCAGTCACAATTGCAGGGTCACATCGGATATGAAGGTGCCTCGTCCGCTGCAATGGACGTGCAAAGATTTATTCAAGTCTTCGGCGGCATGATCTTGCACAGCACACCTCATCTCTATGTATCAGCACTGCCATTCTCGCCCGTCAACTCTGCTCTATCCAAAACGTTTTCTAGGCGATTTCTTAATTCCCTTCGTGTGGCATCTGGACGTGACATCAACTGGACGGCTGTTCAAACTGTGATCACCGGGCACACTGAGGAGGTTAACTCAGTCTCGTTCTCGCCGGATGGGACTCGGATTGTGACTGGATCGATGGATCATACTGTGCGACTGTGGGATGCAGGGACTGGGCAGCCAGTAGGCGAGCCCTTGCTGGGACACACAAACACAGTTAACTCGGTTTCTTTCTCGCCGGATGGGACACGCATTGTGTCTGGTTCATCCGACAAGACTGTCCGGCTGTGGGATGTAACAACATGGCAGCCCATTGGTGATCCCTTATATGGGCACACTGAAAGAGTTTCATCAGTCTCATTCTCGCCGAACGGAACTCGTATCGTGACAGGTTCAGCGGATATAACAATCCGACTGTGGGATGTAGCAACGCGACAGCCAGTTGGTGAACCCTTACGGGGGCACACTAAAGAGGTTAACTCAGTAGCATTCTCGCCGGATGAGACTCGCGTCGTTTCTGGTTCACATGATAATACTGTTCGGTTATGGGAAGCAGCAACAGGGCAGCCAGTTGGTGAGCCCTTGCAGGGGCACACTGATTGGGTTACGTCAGTCTCGTTTTCTTCGGATGGGACTCGCATCGTGACTGGTTCTGTGGATAACACTGTCCGGCTGTGGAATGCGGCGACCGGGAAGCCTATCCATGAGCCCTTGGAGCACGCTGATTGGGTTTGGTCAGCTTCATTCTCGCCGGATGGAAGTCGCATCGTGACAGGTTCGGCTGATTGGACTGTCCAGCTGTGGGATTTGGCCGGAGGGCAGCCAGTCGGTGAGCTCTTGTCTGGCCACACAGGTTATGTCTATTCCGTCTCGTTCTCTCCGGATGGGACTCGCATCGCAACTGTTTCTGCGGATATGACTGTCCGGCTATGGGATGTATCTACAGACCAGCCACGTAGCAAGTTCTTGCAAGGGCACTCTGATCGGATTGCCTCGGTCTCACTATCATCAGATGGAACCCACTTCGCGACTGGTTGTAGGAATGGTACTGTGCAGCTGTTGAATACAGCGACAGGTCAGCCAGTCGGTAAGCCCTTGCTGGGGCACACTGGTGGTGTTTTGTTAATTTTGTTTTCTCCGGATGGGACTCGCATCACAACTGGTTCGGTGGATGGGACAGTTCGGCTGTGGGATACAGAGACTGGGCAGTTAGTGGGTGAACTTTTGTTGGGGGAGATTGATGGGCTTCACTCAGTTTCGTTCTCGCTGGACGGGACCCGCATCGTTTGTGGTTTGAACGATAAGACTGTTCGGTTGTGGGATGCAGGAACGGGGCATCCAGTCGGTCAACCTTTACGGGGGCACACTGATAAAATCAACTCAGTCTCATTTTCTCCCGACGGAACACTCATCGCGACTGGTTCTGTGGATAAGACTGTCCGGCTGTGGTGTACGAGAACAGGCAAGCCAGTCGGTGAGCCCTTGCTGGGGCACACTAAAGAGGTTCTCAAAGTCTTGTTTTCTCCGAATGGGACTCGCATCGCAACTAGTTCGATGGATGGGATGGTTCTGCTTTGGGATACAGGGACCAGGCAGCCAGTTGGTGAGCCCTTGCTGGGGCATACTGATTGGGTTGCATCAATCTCGTTCTCTTCGGATGGGACTCGCATCGCAACTGGTTCTGCGGATAAGACTGTTCGGCTATGGGATGCAGGAACAGGGCAGCCAGTTGGTGAGCCCTTGGAGGGGCACACTGATTCGGTTACATCGGTCTCCTTTTCGCCGGATGGGACTTGCATCGTTTCTGGTTCTAGTGATGCGAGTGTCGAACTGTGGGATGTAGGAACAGGGCAACCAATTGGTAAAACCTTGTGGGGGCACACTGAAAGGGTCACATCTCGCGCGATGGAGTCCACATTATTTCGCGTTCATATGATGAAGTGACTGTCCGAGTCTGGCATGCAGCAATTGGAAAGACATTGAAACGTACTGAAGAAGAATGTCCAGTATCCTCTCCACATGATAGTTGCATCCAATATCCAACAGCTGCCGTCCCCACGCCCAATATTACGGACGATGACTTCATTTGCTTCTCATCCGACTCAACTCATGCACTGCGCGACACTGCTGAACTACTTGTGGACGCCGCGCATGATGACCCCAGATGGACGTTCACTTTTCTGGGAGAGGATGGATGGATGATGGGACCCAATTGTCGGCTCTTATTCTGGGTGCCACCCGCTTCTCGACAACCATTCTATAATCCTTGGACTGCATTAGTGATACCCAGACGTGGGGTTGAGCTTGATTTGAGTCGCATGGCGCATGGGATGCGCTGGCAGCAGTGCTATGAGGAGTGAGTCTCCAGCCTTTTCTGTTCCTCACAGTTAATTAACTAGATACTTTTAGCTCATGATTACAATTTTCGTATTCCAACAATTGCATATCATCCGGGATCGTCAAAGAATCTTACATCAAGTACGATAGCAAGTTAACTCCATGTACATAGATAGTATTAGGTCTGAGTTCGAGTGAAAGTTGTGTTGGAATGGTGATTAGTTAACAGACTTTCGTGGGCATAGAACGATTATCTATAAATCTATAAAGTATCTATAAAGTAAGGGGGGAAAGGTGGGAATCTGCTCGCTAGCTCACATGGCTTTCGCTAAAGGCCACATGGGAACGCTTAGCTCGGCTAAACCTTTATTTGGAAATATCGCGTGGTTTTTTCGAGTGCCGATTCAATACACTGTTGTCCCATTGTATGATTGCGTGGTTTTGTCACGTGCAGCGCCACATGGGTTAAAAATTTGCCACAGGTTGTCTGAAGCTGGGTAAAACCAAATGATGGGTTGTCATTTGCCACAAATTGTCTGAACCTGGGGGAAAATGAAATTATTAGGATGGAGCTGAGGCCAGGGAGCCCAAAGGGAGTGTTCAGCCAAAAGTGAAGCCAAAAAGGAGTGCAAAGGAGTGGAAAGCAAAAAAGGAGGGCAAAGCCAAAAAGAAGTGCGAAGGAGATGGGAGATGGGAGATGGGAGATGGGAGATGGGAGATGGGAGATGGGAGATGGGAGATGGGAGATGGGAGATGGGAGATGGGAGATGGGAGATGGAGATGGGAGATGGGAGATGGGAGATGGGAGATGGGAGATGGGAGATGGGAGATGGGAGATGGGAGATGGGAGATGGGAGATGGGAGAGATGGGGAAGATGGGAGAAGGGAGACGGGAGATGGGAGACGGGAGATGGGAGACGGGAGACGGGAGACAGGAGATGGGAGACGGGAGACGGGAGACAGGAGACGGGAGACGCAAGACAGGAGACGGGAGATGGGAGATACAGGAGATGCAGGAGACGGGAGACACAAGATGGGAGACAGGAGATGGGACATGTGACAACTTAATAATGTTGCCCCCTATTGAAACTTGATACAAAAGATTTAGTCAAGTTAATAGTTTCCAGTAAATAATTTAAAAAAATCAAAATCAAATGCAATGACATGAGGATGAGATGGGCGATAAACTCACAAAGATGGTACTTTTACTTCTCTCAAAATATTGGTTAAAGTTATAATTTATTTCAAGACCTATTATCATTATTAAAGATGATTATTAGGATGAAGCCAAGGCCAGGAAGGCAAAAAGAGTGCGAAGCACTCTTTTTGCCTTCCTGTGCCTTGGGCAAACAGAATTATTAAAATGAAGCCTTGGCCAGGGAGCAAAAGGAGTGCGAAGCACTCCTTTTGCTTCCTGTGCCGAAGGCACAACGGGTGGTGGACTCGTCTATAAAGTAAGGGGGAAAGGTGGGAATGTCCTCGCTAGCTCACATGGCTTTCGCTTGCATCGCTTAAGAACGCTTAGCTCGGAATGGAAATTTCTCGCGTGGTTTTTTCGAGTGCCGACTCACTGTTGTCCCATTGTATGATTGCGTGATTTGGTCACGTGACTGCGCAGCTGGTGCGCTGTAGTTCTCTAGATATACCCTCGAGCTCCAATCTTCGTTTCCTCTTTTCCCCCACCACTGCTCCCTCTGCCACATCTTGAGAAAGTAATACTTTTTCAACATACTCAACCTCTGTTTGTTTTTCTGCTTTGTTTGGTAGATATATCTTTCACTGTTCTTGATTCCTGTAAGCCTATATAGTGTACATATTGAAACTATGATAAAAATTATTGATTATGTAATCAGATATCACACATTTTCGCTTTTTGACGTGTTTTTGGACCCTTTGGACCCCCCTGGACCTGGACCTGGACCTGGACTGGCCGTATCTTGGAGTTCGAAGCATAGTGAGTGTGATTGTTGTTTGTTACTGGCCCTGTATTCCATCTGGACTCGCGAACTCCTGTTGATTCAAGACGAACGTGTAACCAAGTCCTACTTCCCTGGCCATCTGTTCTTGCAGGTGTTCGCTGGTTGTTTCTGGACCTCTGGGTATACTACAGTGTAGAGATTTTGGATTGGCGGGGCACTTTTCTGTGCTAAGTTGGTCTGCTTGCAGCCTTCTTACAGTTGCCATCCTATCCTTTGGGATAATTTCTCGGACAGCTTTCAGCTGTTCTTAGCACTGTCATACGTCGAACTTCCAGGGTATTAGCTCATCCTGGAAACTGCTGGTACTTCTTCAGTCACTCTCGGCAATATTTGTTTGGACCTTTGGTATGTGATATTTTGCTATATATATATAATATGATGGCTTATCTTTGACACAGTGGAACTACAACTGTTGGAAATTTAGTTCTTCTCTCTCTTTGTTTCATATATCTTCTCCAATGTATGTGGTTATTGACATATTTATTTATTTTGACTGATATTTATTCTTGATAGGAATCCCTCCACTCCTCCTACCTCTCCTCAGCGGGCACAGGCTGCTGCACGTCAGGCTGAGAGGAATCAACGAAATATTGGCTCCCCTCCTGCACGTCGCCATCCTGCTCCTATAGCTCAACCATTAGAAAATGCTCCTCAAATGGTAAGAATCAATTTTCTGATTTTCATAAGACATGTTCTGATGTGTTCATAGAATATTCCTCAGATCTTGGGAAATTTGAACCATGGTCCAATTCCCATGCAAAGGTTTCCTAATATGCCACGTCATGTTATCGAGCATCATGAGGCTCAACGTATGTGGCGTCTACACCACCCACCACCACCTCCTAGGCCACCTGTTGCTGCTCCAGCCTTAGGACCTCCCTTTGGTCAACCTGTTCCTGCTCCAGCCTTAGGGCTTCCCTTTGGTTATATTCCTCCACCTGCTGCACTTCAGAATGAGTATGAACGTCGTATGGCAAATGTTGCTGCAGCCACAATAAATAGCCATGAAGCACGCCGTGCTGCCAGGCGAAGGCGTAATAATCCTCAACAACAACCTGCACCTCCTGCTCCTGCTCCTGCTCCTGCTCCTGCTCCTGCTCCTGCCCCTGCTCCTGCTCCTGCTCCTGCTCCTGCTCCTGCTCCTGCTCCTGCTCCTGCCCCTGCTCCTGCTCCTGCTCCTGCTCCTGCTCCTGCTCCTGCTCCTGCTCCTGCCCCTGCTCCTGCTCCTGCTCCTGCTGTCCCTGCCCCTGCCCCTGCCCCTGGACAGCCTCAGAATGACTTGGCACTCTTTCATATGCTGCAGCAGCAAGCTGCACAGGGACACAACATACAGCAGCAGCTAGCTGAGATAGTTGCTAGACATGCTGAAGATGCTCGCCGTCAACAGCAGCAGGAAGAGGAAGCTGAACAGATGAATAGACAGAACTATGACCATTATATGCATGGTCCTATTCACTATGAGGGTGCAGTTGGTCCTCACAATTTCAACAATCCCCAACAATACTTTGCACCTAATCCTGCACCACCTTTGCCTGTGCCACCTCAACCTGATTATCAACAATTTCACAATCAGTTTCAGCATCATTTCCAGCAGATTCAGCAGGAAGATAGAGAAGCACAGGAGACATTACGCCAGCAGCAGATCCAGCAACAATTCCAGCTGCAGGAAGATAGACAGGCACAGGATATTCTACGAGCAGGTCAACAGGAAGAGGAGCATTTCAATAGTCAAACTCAGGATCGTCAACGAGCAGGTCATGAGGAAGAGGCCCGCCACAACCGTACACAGCAGAGAGTTCATGAGGAGCAGGAGCGTCTTGAGGAGGCACTACATGAATATAATGACCCAATATCTCAAGAGCAACATGCAGATGATGAAGAGAGAAGGAGAATCCAACAGCAGGAACAACACCAGGAGCATGAAGAAGAGGACAACCAGCATATCAATCAGGTCATTCCTATTCCTGATGGAGCTCAACCATATACAGAACCAGCCAACCGTCATACTCTTGGTCCCCTTAATGTGGAGTGCCCCAAATGTCATGCACTTCACTTTGCATGTGAAAGACTCTCCAACTCCTCTTTGCAAAACCCTCGCTTTGGTATGTGCTGCTTGCAGGGCCAAGTCAGCCTTCCCCCATTTCCAGCATGGCCACCTGAGCTGGAGCAGGCATATAGAGACAGAACATTTGTATCAAAAATTCGCCAATACAACAGTGCTCTTGCATTTACCTCTGTTGGTGTCAACATTGAGGATCGTGCTGTTCAAAGATCTGGCCCAAATGCCTTTCGTATCCATGGCTCTCTCCATCACCTCATGGGCAGTCTTCTACCTCCAGAGGGTGTCCAGCCTTCATATGCACAACTTTATATATATGACTCTGAAGAAGCCACCAACATCCGCACCACCCGTCCTGGAAATGAAGGTCTTGATCGTCAGATTCTCAGAGATCTGCATGACATGTTGCATCGAAAACACCCCTATGCTGCTGTCTACAAGCAAGCCTATCAAATCATGCAAGAGAAGCCTCCAGAGGAGCAGACAGATGTTTCTGTGCGTATTCACTTCCTGCCAGGCACAGATGGTCGAAGATACAACCTTCCCACTGCCAATGAAATTGCTGCAGCTCTTCCTGGAGATGGATCTGAGGAGGTGTCTCATGAAAGGGACATCATTTTATATTATCAAAATGGTCGACTTAGGCGCATCAGTCAACTCAACCATGCATATGCCTGTCTTCATTATGTCCTTCTCTTTCCCAATGGAGAGGATGGCTGGGACCTCTACATTGATATGATCATTCCTCAGGGTGGACGTGCACGTGCCAAAAAAGTGACTCAGCTGCTGTATTATGCCTTTCGTCTTCATCCCCGTCCAGCTCGCATTGACCACAACAACATCTTTCGTGGTGGAAGGCTGTTCCAGCAGTATGTTGTTGATGCTTGGGCATCCATTGAGCAGAGCAGACTCAACTGGATAAGAAACAACCAGAAGAAGATCAGGGCTGACTGCTATCAAGGCCTCACAGACAATATTCTCAATGATGGAGTAGGCAATTTGGCTGAGACAGGTCGTGCTATAATCCTTCCCTCCTCTCATTCTGGAAGCCCTCGCTATATGCAGCAGCTACTGCAGGACTCCTTGGCCATCTGCCGTGCCTGCAAGAAACCTGATCTCTTCCTGACAATGACTGCCAATGGGAACTGGCCTGAGATTACTGAGAATCTCCTTCCAGGTAAAGTGACATACTGATGCATCATTATGACTTGATTCTGACAAGTTTTCTAATGTAGGTCAAACTGCTGTGGACCGTCCAGACTTGGTGGCTCGCGTATTCTATCAAAAGCAGCAGGCTCTGCTGAAGAAAGTTCGCAATGGCTACTATGGCAAGGTTGCAGGATTGGTGTACACCATTGAATATCAAAAGCGTGGTCTGCCTCACATGCACCTTCTCATCTTCCTGGATCCAGACCACAAGATTCGCACTGTGGAACAAATAGACTCCTTCATCTCTGCCCAGATACCTGACAGAAATGTCCATCCCCAACTCTATGAGGCTGTGGAGAAATACATGCTTCATGGCCCCTGCTCTCCAGAACGTTGCTTGGAGAATGGACGTTGCAAAAAGCATTTTCCAAAGTCTTTCTGTGCCCAGACATTGATGAAGGAGGATGGCTATCCAGAGTATGCAAGACCTGACAATGGTCGCACTGTCCAGAAGAATGACTATGGTCTCTATCTCATTGATGGAAAGCTTCGCAAAAATGGAAAGTCTTTGCAAGTGATTCCTCAGATGCCTACACCTCAGATGGCAGCAAGATGGGGGGTCATGCAGGGAAATCAGCTCATTGCTGAGCAGCTCCAGTATAACCAGGAGGAGCTCCAGCAGATGGTGGATCCAGGAGTGCTGTCTCTCAATCAGGAGCAGAGGACAGTCTTTGATGCAGTGGTCAATGATGCCATGCAAAGAAATGAGCAGACACCTGGACATGCATTCTTTGTCCACAGTGCAGGTGGATGTGGCAAGACATATCTCTGCAAGCTCATTGCCTCAAAACTCCGTGCTGAAGGCAAGATTGTCCTGTGTGTGGCTTCCTCTGGAATTGCTTCTCTCCTCCTGCCAGGTGGACGTACAGCTCATTCGCGATTCAAGATTCCAATCCCCATCAATGAGGACAGTTCCTGCAACATCAAGAAAGGAGATGTTGTGCATGAGCTTCTGAAGGCCACCTCCCTCATCATCTGCGATGAAATTCCAATGCTACACCGTCACAATCTGGAATGCCTTGACCGCTCATTGCGTGACCTTCTCAATGTTGATGCTGATTTTGGAGGATTATCCATACTCTTTGGAGGAGACTTCAGACAGACTCTACCAGTGGTGGCTCATGGATCCAGAGAGCAGATAGTGGGTGCTACCTTCTGCAGATCTCGCATTTGGCCAAGGCTTCAGATCTTCCATCTCAAGACAAACATGCGCCTTGGTCAAGACCCTGCCTCTGATGAATTTGCCAAGTGGCTTCTGGAGATTGGAGCTGGAAAGAACACACATGCTGATGGAACAGTTGTCCTTCAAATTCGTATGCGCTGTGCCAACAATAATGTCCAGTCACTCATCAATGCCCTCTACTCTCCTATCCTGCTTCCTGACCATCCTCCTGTGAATGATTCCTTCTTCCTGGAACGTACCATCCTCTCTGCAAAGAACACTGATGTGGATGAAATCAACACCAACATTCTTGAATTATTCCCTGGAGAAAAAGCAGTGTTCACCAGTGCAGACTCAGTTGCTGAGAGGGAATATGACTATATCCCTCATGAGTTCCTTCACACTCTGACACCATCAGGGTTCCCTTTGCACAAATTGGAACTCAAAGTGGGTGTTCCTCTGATGCTGTTGCGCAACTTGGATCCCACCAATGGCCTCTACAATGGAACCAGGATGATCCTCCTGTCTTGGACCACACATGTACTCAAATGTCGGATTCTCAAGGATGGAGTTGATGAAGCCCAGCAAGACAATCAGGACACAGTGCTGATTCCCAGGATGACTCTGGATGCCACTGCTGAAGACAACCCAATCCCTCTAAAGCGTCGACAATTTCCTGTCCGTCTTGCATTTGCTATGACAATCAACAAGGCTCAAGGTCAAAGTGTGAAGTGGGTTGGACTGGATTTGAGAACTCCTGTGTTCAGTCATGGACAGCTGTATGTGGCATTGTCCAGGTGCACTCACCCAGAGAGAGTGTGTGCTATCTTTCCAGAGCATGAAGAAGGGTCAAAGACGACCAATGTGGTATATACAGAAGTGCTGAGAGGACTTGGAGATTAGATTGAGAATTGACTGATGTAGTTTTATGTAAAGTGATGTATAGTGTACTTTTAGTCTTGCTGAAATGGTGGTGAAATGTACATGTTTGTTTGAAGATTTACTATGATTATCAGGATGAAGCCAAGGCCAGAAAGTCAAAAAGAGTGCGAAGCACTCTTTTTGGCTTTCTGTGCCTTGGGCAAAAGAAAATTATTAGGATGAAGCCAAGGCCAGAAAGTCAAAAAGAGTGCGAAGCACTCTTTTTGGCTTTCTGTGCCTTGGGCAAAAGAAAATTATTGGGATGAAGCCAAGGCCAGGAAGGCAAAAAGAGTGCGCAGCACTCTTTTTGCCTTCCTGTGCCTTGGGCAAAGTGAATTATTAGGATGAAGCCTTGGACAGGAAGCAAAAGGAGTGCGAAGCACTCCTTTTGCTTCCTGTGCCGAAGGCACAACGGGTGGTGGACTCGTCTATAAAGTAAGGGGGGAAAGGTGGGAAAGTGCTCGCTAGCTCACATGGTTTTCGCTTGCATCGCTTAAGAACGCTTAGCTCGGAATGGAAATTTCTCGCGTGGTTTTTTCGAGTGCCGATTCAACAGTTGTCCCATTGTGTGATTGTGTGATGTGTGATTGCGTGATTTGGTCACGTGACTGCGCAGCTGGTGGAATTTGCCATGGGTTGTCTGAAGCTGGGGTAAAACCAAATCATTAGGATGGAGCCAAAGGGAGTGTGAAGCCAAAAGTGAAGCTAAAAAGGAGTGCAAAGGAGTGCAAAGCAAAAAAGGAGGGCAAGCAAAAATGAGTGCAATTGCAGAAGATGGCTGATAGGTAAAAACAGAAGGGGCTGGAAGGAGTGGTGGCACCATGGTCAATTTGTCAGGAACAGGTTGATACCTATGACAAGCTACTCCATCAGGCACCAATACCAGGTTGGAAGTTGCCAGCAGGCTGGAAGTGTCCTCCCCTACCCTCAGGAATTGATAGATTTCTCTTAGATTGATTATAATTTTGGCTATCAAGGAATCTAAACTGTGTCATTTGAAAAATCATTGTATTTGTTTCAAAAGCTGCTATGATCATTAGGATGGAGAGATGGGGGGACAGAAGAGCATGGGAGGAGAGAATGAAGGCATGGGAGATAGGAGGCAGGAGATGGGAGATCTGGGAGGCGCGGGAGACAGGAGACAGGAGATGGGAGACGGGAGACACAAGATGGGAGATATGGGATATGGGAGATGGGAGATGGGAGACGCGGGAGACGGGAGACGGGAGACGGGAGACGGGAGACGGGAGACGGGAGACGGGAGACGGAGACGGGAGACGGGAGACGGGAGACGGGAGACGGGAGACGGGAGACGGGAGACGGGAGACAGGAGACGGGAGACACAAGACAGGAGACAGGAGATGGGAGTCGGGAGACACAAGATGGGAGACACAAGATGGGAGACAGCAGACTGGTAAGAGGAAATGAGAGACAGGAGACCAGTAACAGGAGATGGGACACTTGCATGATTTTGTTGTGTGACAACTTGATACTGTTGCCCCCTATAAAAACTGGACACAAAAGATTTATTCAAGTTAATAGTTTGCAGTAAATAATTAAAAAAATTCAAATTCAAGTGCAATGACATGAAGATGAGATGGGCAATAAACTCACAAAGATGGTGATGTGGTACTTTTACTTCTCTCAAAATATTGGTTAAAGCTATAATTTATTTCAAGACCTGTTATGATTATTAAAGATAATTATTAGGATGAAGCCAAGGCCAGGAAGGCAAAAAGAGTGCGAAGCACTCTTTTTGCCTTCCTGTGCCTTGGGCAAACAGAATTATTAGGATGAAGCCTTGGCCAGGGAGCAAAAGGAGTGCGAAGCACTCCTTTTGCTTCCTGTGCCGAAGGCACAACGGGTGGTGGACTCGTCTATAAAGTAAGGGGGGAAAGGTGGGAATCTGCTCGCTAGCTCACATGGCTTTCGCTAAAGGCCACATGGGAACGCTTAGCTCAGCTAAACCTTTATTTGGAAATATCGCGTGGTTTTTTCGAGTGCCGATTCAATACACTGTTGTCCCATTGTACGATTGCGTGGTTTTGTCACGTGCAGCGCCACATGGGTTAAAAATTTGCCACGGGTTGTCTGAAGCTGGGGTAAAACCAAATGATGGGTTGTCATCTGCCACAGGTTGTCTGAACCTGGGGGAAAATGAAATTATTAGGATGGAGCTGAGGCCAGGGAGCCCAAAGGGAGTGTTCAGCCAAAAGTGAAGCCAAAAAGGAGTGCAAAGGAGTTCAAAGCAAAAAAGGAGGGCAAAGCCAAAAAGAAGTGCAAAGGAGATGGGAGATGGGAGATGGGAGAGATGGGGAAGATGGGAGAAGGGAGACGGGAGATGGGAGATGGGAGACGGGAGACGGGAGACGGGAGACGGGAGACGGGAGACGGGAGACGGGAGACGGGAGACGGGAGACGGGAGACGGGAGACAGGAGACAGGAGATGGGAGACGGGAGATGGGAGATGGGAGACGGGAGACAGGAGACAGGAGACGGGAGACGGGAGACGGGAGACGGGAGACGGGAGACGGGAGACGGGAGACGGGAGACGGGAGACGGGAGACGGGAGATGGGAGATGGGAGATGGGAGATGGGAGATGGGAGATGGGAGACGGGAGACGGGAGACAGGAGACGGGAGACGGGAGACGGGAGACGGGAGACGGGAGACGGGAGATGGGAGATGGGAGATGGGAGATGGGAGATGGGAGACGGGAGACGGGAGACAGGAGACGGGAGACGGGAGACGGGAGACGGGAGACGGGAGACGGGAGACGGGAGACGGGAGATGGGAGATGGAGATGGGAGATGGGAGATGGGAGACGGGAGACGGGAGACAGGAGACGGGAGACGGGAGACGGGAGACGGGAGACGGGAGATGGGAGACGGGAGATGGGAGATGGGAGACGGGAGACGGGAGACGGGAGACGGGAGACGGGAGACGGGAGACAGGAGACGGGAGACAGGAGACAGGAGACAGGAGACACAAGACAGGAGACGGGAGATGGGAGATACAGGAGATGCAGGAGACGGGAGACACAAGATGGGAGACAGGAGATGGGACATGTGACAACTTAATAATGTTGCCCCCTATTGAAACTTGACACAAAAGATTTAGTCAAGTTAATAGTTTGCAGTAAATAATTTAAAAAAATCAAAATGAAATGCAATGACATGAGGATGAGATGGGCAATAAACTCACAAAGATGGTGATGTGGTACTTTTACTTCTCTCAAAATATTGGTTAAAGTTATAATTTATTTCAAGACCTATTATCATTATTAAAGATGATTATTAGGATGAAGCCAAGGCCAGGAAGGCAAAAAGAGTGCGAAGCACTCTTTTTGCCTTCCTGTGCCTTGGGCAAACAGAATTATTAGGATGAAGCCTTGGCCAGGGAGCAAAAGGAGTGCGAAGCACTCCTTTTGCTTCCTGTGCCGAAGGCACAACGGGTGGTGGACTCGTCTATAAAGTATGGGAGAAAGGTGGGAATCTGCCTCGCTAGCTCACATGGCTTTCGCTTAGGAACGCTTAGCTTGGCTATTTCTTTTTGGAAATTTCTCGCGTGGTTTTTTTCGAGTGCCGACTCACTGTTGTCCCATTGTATGATTGCGTGACGTGATGCGTGATTGCGTGATTTGGTCACGTGACTGCGCAGCTGGTGGAATTTGCCATGGGTTGTCTGAAGCTGGGGTAAAACCAAATCATTAGGATGGAGCCAAAGGGAGTGTGAAGCCAAAAGTGAAGCCAAAAAGGAGTGCAAAGGAGTGGAAAGAAAAAAAGGAGGGCAAGCCAAAAATGAGTGCAATTGCAGAAGATGGCTGATAGGTAAAAACAGAAGGGGCTGGAAGGAGTGGTGGCACCATGGTCAATTTGTCAGGAACAGGTTGATACCTATGACAAGCTACTCCATCAGGCACCAATACCAGGTTGGAAGTTGCCAGCAGGCTGGAAGTGTCCTCCCCTACCCTCAGGAATTGATAGATTTCTCTTAGATTGATTATAATTTTGGCTATCAAGGAATCTAAACTGTGTCATTTGAAAAATCATTGTATTTGTTTCAAAAGCTGCTATGATCATTAGGATGCAGAGATGGGGGGACAGAAGAGCATGGGGAGGAGAGAATGAAGGCATGGGAGACAGGAGGTGGGAGACGGGAGATGGGAGACGGGAGACGGGAGACGGGAGATGGGAGATGGGAGATGGGAGACGGGAGATGGGAGATGGGAGACGGGAGACGGGAGACAGGAGACGGGAGACAGGAGACAGGAGACAGGAGATGGGAGATGGGAGATGGGAGACGGGAGACGGGAGATGGGAGACGGGAGATGGGAGACGGGAGATGGAACATGGGAGACGGGAGACAGGAGATGGGAGACAGGAGATGGGAGATGGGAGACGGAACATGGGAGACGGGAGACGGAAGACAGGAGACGGGAGATGGAACATGGGAGACAGGAGACGGGAGACAGGAGATGGGAGACAGGAGACAGGAGATGGGAGACAGGAGACGGGAGACGGGAGACGGGAGACAGAATACGGGAGACGGAACATGGGAGATGGGAGACACAAGATGGGAGATGGGAGACAGGAGATGGGGGAGATGGGAGACACAAGATGGGAGACAGCAGACTGGTAAGAGGAAATGAAAGACAGGAGACCAGTAACAGGAGATGGGAGATGGGACACTTGCATGATTTTGTGGTGTGACAACTTAATACTGTTGCCCCCTATTCAAACTTGACACAAAAGATTTATTCAAGTTAATAGTTTGCAGTAAATAATTAAAAAAAATCAAAATCAAATGCAATGACATGAGGATGAGATGGGCACTACATATAAACTCACAAAGATGGTGATGTGGTACTTTTACTTCTGTCAAAATATTGGTCAAAATTATAATTTATTTCAAAACCTATTATCATTATTGAAGATAATTATTGGGATGAAGCCAAGGCCAGGAAGGCAAAAAGAGTGCGAAGCACTCTTTTTGCCTTCCTGTGCCTTGGGCAAACAGAATTATTAGGATGAAGCCTTGGCCAGGGAGCAAAAGAAGTGCTTCGCACTCCTTTTGCTTCCTGTGCCGAAGGCACAACAGGTGGTGGACTCATCTCTAAGAAGAAAGGGAGAACGGGTGTGAAAGTTGTTGCTAGCTCGCGTGGCTTTCGCTTAGGGCCATGTGGTTTTTGCTAAAGGCCACGTTTTTTCGGTTAGCTCGCTTAATTTCTCGCGTGGTTTTTTCGAGTGCCGACTGTTGTCCCACGAGTCCACCACCCGTTGTGCCTTCGGCACAGGAAGCAAAAGGAGTGCTTCGCACTCCTTTTGCTCCCTGGCCAAGGCTTCATCCTAATAATTCTGTTTGCCCAAGGCACAGGAAGGCAAAAAGAGTGCTTCGCACTCTTTTTGCCTTCCTGGCCTTGGCTTCATCCTAATAATTATCTTTAATAATGATAAGAGGTCTTGAAATAAATTATAACTTTGACCAATATTTTGAGAGAAGTAAAAGTACCACATCACTATCTTTGTGAGTTTATTGCCCATCTCATCCTCATGTCATTGCATTTGATTTTGATTTTTGTAAATTATTTACTGCAAACTATTAACCTGACTAAATCTTTTGTGTCAAGTTTCAATTGGGGGCAACAGTATTAAGTTGTCACATGTCCCATCTCCTGTCTCCCATCTTGTGTCTCCCGTCTCCTGCATCTCCTGTATCTCCCATCTCCCGTCTCCTGTCTTGTGTCTCACGTCTCCCATCTCCCATCTCCTGTCTCCTGACTCCTGACTCCTGTCTGCCATCTGCCATCTGCCATATCCCATCTCCCGTCTCCCATCTCCTGTCTCCCATCTCCTGTCTCCTGTCTCCAACTTCCTGTCTCCTGTCTCCCATCTCCCGTCTCATGTCTCCCGTCTCATGTCTCCCGTCTCATGTCTCCTGTCTCCTGTCTCACGTCTCCCATCTCCAACTTCCTGTCTCCCATCTCCTGTCTCCCATCTCCCGTCTCCCATCTCCCGTCTCCCGTCTCCCGTCTCCCGTCTCCCGTCTCCCGTCTCCCGTCTCCCGTCTCCCGTCTCCCGTCTCCCGTCTCCCGTCTCCCGTCTCCCGTCTCCCGTCTCCCGTCTCCCGTCTCCCGTCTCCCGTCTCCCGTCTCCCGTCTCCCGTCTCCCATCTCCCATCTCCCGTCTCCCATCTCCCATCTCCCATCTCCCGTCTCCTGTCTCTTGTCTCCTGTCTCCTGTCTCCTGTCTCCTGTCTCCTGTCTCCTGTCTCCTGTCTCCTGTCTCCTGTCTCCTGTCTCCTGTCTCCTGTCTCCCATCTCCCATCTCCTGTCTCCTGTCTCCCATCTCCTGTCTCCTGTCTCCCATCTCTCATCTCCCGTCTCCCCTGTCTCCTGCATATCACCCATCACCCATCTCCCATGCCTTCATTTTCTCCTCCCCATGCTCTTCTGTCCCCCCATCTCTGCATCCTAATGATCATAGCAGCTTTTGAACCAAATAACATGATTTTTCACATGACAAAGTTCATATAATCAATTTAAGAGAAATCTATCAAAAGATTTTTCCTGAGGGTGGGGGAGGACACTTCCAGCCTGCTGGCAACTTCCAACCTGGTACCCTCCTTTTTTGCCTTCCACTTTTTTGCACTCCTTTTTGACTTCACTTTTGGCTTCACACTCCCTGGCCTCAGCTCCATCCTAATAATTTGGTTTTACCCCCCATGGCAGCTAAGCAGTCACGTGACCAAATCACGCAATCACACAATCACACAATCACACAATGGGACAACAGTCGGCACTCGAAAAAACCACGCGAGAAATTAAGCGAGCTAACCGAAAAAACGTGGCTTTTAGCAAAAACCACATGGCCCTATGCGAAAGCCACGCGAGCTAGCGACAACTTTCACACCCATTCTCCCTTTCTTCTTAGATTGTGTTTTGCTGATGATTCTGGGTGGCACGGACTGTGTACTGCCATGGGTTGTCTGAAGCTGGGGTAAAACCAAATTATTAGGATGGAGCTGAGGCCAGGGAGCCAAAGGGAGTGTGAAGCCAAAAGTGAAGTCAAAAAGGAGTGCAAAAAAGTGGAAAGCAAAAAAGGAGGGTACCAGGTTGGAAGTTGCCAGCAGGCTGGAAGTGTCCTCCCCCACCCTCAGGAAAAATCTTCTGATAGATTTCTCTTAAATTGATTATATTTTGGCTATCAAAGAACTGAACTTTGTCATGTGAAAAATCATGTTATTTGTTTCAAAAGCTGCTATGATCATCATTAGGATGCAGAGATGGGGGACAGAAGAGCATGGGGAGGAGAGAATGAAGGCATGGGAGATGGGAGATGGGAGATGGGAGACAGGAGATAGGAGATGGGAGATGGGAGATGGGAGACAGGAGATGGGAGACGGGAGACGGGAGATGGGAGACGGGAGACAGGAGATAGGAGATGGGAGATGGGAGACGGGAGACGGGAGACGGGAGACGGGAGACGGGAGACGGGAGACGGGAGACGGGAGACGGGAGACGGGAGACGGGAGACGGGAGACGGGAGACGGGAGACGGGAGACGGGAGACGGGAGACGGGAGACAGGAGACAGGAGACGGGAGACAGGAGACAGGAGACAGGAGACACAAGATGGGGACACAAGATGGGAGATGGGAGACAGGAGATCGGGAGACACAAGACAGGAGACACAAGACAGGGGGACACAAGATGGGGGACACAAGATGGGAGATGGGAGGTGGGAGACAAAGATGGGAGACAGCAGACTGGTAAGAGGAAATGAGAGACAGGAGACCAGTAACAGGAGATGGGAGATGGGACACTTGCATAATTTTGTTGTGTGACAACTTAATACTGTTGCCCCCTATTAAAACTTGACACAAAAGATTTATTCAAGTTAATAGTTTGCAGTAAATAATAATAAAAAATCAAAATCAAATGCAATGACATGAGGATGAGATGGGGAATAAACTCACAAAGATGGTGATGTGGTACTTTTACTTCTCTCAAAATATTGGTTAAAGTTATAATTTATTTCAAGACCTGTTATCATTATTAAAGATAATTATTAGGATGAAGCCAAGGCCAGGAAGGCAAAAAGAGTGCGAAGCACTCTTTTTGCATCAGGAAATTCGCACATTCCTTAACGTGCCCTTATGCGGACTTATTTACACTTAACTGCCTTGGTGAAATTGAATCTACTTGTCCAAAATTTCAATGTGAATGAATTCAGAAAAAAAAGTTGAGATATATTAATATACATGTTTTATTGTATTTCGCACTCAAAAAATATAAGATATGCCAGGTGAATGATGTGAGAGAGAGCAAACAAGTTTTGAGATAAGTGAGTTAAGCTAAATAAGTCCGCATAAGGGCACGTCAAGGAATGTGTGAATTTCCTGATGAATGGACGAGTGTCTGGGACAAGCAAAACAAAAAGCGATGGTGAACTGGGCACAGACTCGGATTATACAAGTGCGACAATGTTCGGCTGCGGCCTGAGAAGTCGTCGTGCCAGTGAAGGTTGG
Source organism: Suillus spraguei (assembly GCA_016800925.1). Taxonomy (NCBI): domain Eukaryota; kingdom Fungi; phylum Basidiomycota; class Agaricomycetes; order Boletales; family Suillaceae; genus Suillus; species Suillus spraguei. The sequence continues at coordinate 694 of JABCPU010000494.1, read as the reverse complement.
GTGGGAAAGAAAACCGCATGGGGGAGCACTGTATAACAATTATAAAGATTGCCATATAAGCTTACAGGCGTGAAAAAACTGACGACACCGTACCCATCAAGGACAGACCATCCTCATTCCTGAATTCATGACATTGCGTCTGAAATGAGTCCACTGACAATATTCGACACATCTCGAAAGGGAGGTCTTTTCCCAGCATCGACATATGCGAGGAGTCTGGCGTCGACTAGGTCTTTATGAGATCGCGTTTCATACTCAAGAGTTGTCTAGTGGTCGATTTTGATAAGATGTGAATGGCAGCAGTTCTGAAGCTTCAAAGTCGAGTAGCATGTGCTTTATCGATACCTCCAGGAGACGGTGGGTCCAGAGACTTCTCTATGCGCGTCGGCCTTGACTTCATATATCTCCTGTATTATTATGTACTTTCAATAGTTGCTTGCAAAATGACAACACACCCGGATAGTCATACCATGAAAATGATTTGTGGTCAGAATTGTTTCGCTGAGAACATCGAATCATAATCCAGTGAGTATTTTTCTCACTGCTCGGACTAGTACATGTGCTTTCTCCATCTCAAAAGGTCCTGGTTTGAACATCTACCGAAACTAGAGCCCCTGAACACTATTACTCTTCGCTCTTTGGTTTCACAAACATGCCAGCGCCATAATACCTTGCCTCACCATCGATCTCCGCA
>JABCPU010000493.1:0-46478 GCA_016800925.1 Suillus spraguei | reverse complement strand
CACAAACTCTTCAGAGATGAAGTTCCGGCTGCTCCAGAATCTATGACGGTGGTAGTTTCCATGGATTCAAGACGAACATGCAATAGGAGTTTAATGGGGACACAAAATTCCTTTTGTTGACCTACAGAGCATATAAGTTGCAAAAGTACGTTGGGGAGACGTACGTTGATTTCTTGTCTCTCCATTCTAGAAAGTCTCGTGTGAGACGTTGTACCGTTTCTTCTTCCTTTCAGGGCAACGATGTGAATGATGCCCTTTCTTTTGGCACATGAAGCATAGGCCTTTCTTCATGCATTCATTGCGATCTGTATCTGATATGTGGTTTGTTGCATAATAGGATAAACTCCACGGAGTTATCATGATCTTCAATTGTTGGAAGACCGATCTTGGATTTGAATTCTTTTCCAGGTAGTTGTTGTGGTTTGTTGTGGAGTCGAAGGGACTTGATCTTGGTGAGTGTGATTTCTTGGTGCCTACATGCGCTGTTTTGCTGTCCGCTAGGGCTTGTCTTCTGTCAGAGGGCTCCTCTTGACAATCAGTTTAGCGTACGCATACGCTAATCTGCTTATCTAAGCAATCAGGGTTCAGGGTCGAAGACTAGATAGTTGATGATCAGATAGACTTTAATCTTTGTTATGAACTGGGGTGGTGTCACCAGCGACAGTGAAAAGACACTGATGGTCTGCTGGGAAGTTCTACAATGTCCAGAAGAGGACAAGGTGAAAGTACAAGGAACGCATTCCGAGTACTATCAAGGGTTCAGCCTCAAAGACAAGTCTAAGAGGTTCTACGAGAATAGAGACTAAGGCTAAGGGGTGCTTAGACTTAGAGACGATTCAAGATGACTAAAGATTGGAGATCTTTAGTGAAGAGGAATCCAGGTAAAACCCAGTAAGATTAAAGTAAGGAATCTACTACAAGTACACTGTGCTTATATAGGTACGTATGTGCGCACAGACCAGGTAACCATGGGAATATAAGTGCGTATCCTGATGAGGAAGGCATGTATCGTACAAGTGTGTTGAAACGCATGAGTAAGAGACAAAAGCACGTGTTTAGCATACGCGTATGCTAAACCGGCTGAGTTCGAGAATGGAGTCATGGGAAGTCATGACATCACATGATATGATGTATCGACAACATACTAGTTGAATCATACAGTCATGTGATGTCTGATGGAAGTGGAAGTGTCTGAGCAATAAGCTCCATATCACGTGATATCGAGAATAGAAAGGAAAATGAATAGGGGCACGTATGACTGTAACACATACCAAAGGTCCTCAATGTTGTAGCCAGATGATAAAGGGTTGCTATTTGAGTAAATAAGAGTTGTTATGTGATATAGTTATCCAATATCATCACCACAAATTGAGAGGTGGATAACCAAAGGTGGGAGGTGATCAACTTATACTCAAATATCACCAGAAGGGCTGGTGATAGCAAGCCTATACCAAAGGTCCTTAATGTTGTAGCAAGATGATAAAGAGCTGCCATTGAGTAAATAACAGTTGTTATATGATATAGTTATCCACTATCATCACCACAAATTGAGAGGTGGATAACCAAAGGTGTAGGATGATAAACTTATATTTAAATGTTGCCCAAAGGGTAGATGGAAGCAGGCCCATACCAAAGGTCCTCAATGTTACAGTCAAGTGATAGAGAGTAGACATCAAATGAATATGTGGAATCTCATTGTCAAGCATTAACAAGGTTGGCCCAAAGGTACTTTGTTTGCGCTAACTTATCAAATGTAACTAGATTTACCTAAGTCTCGGCGTTTTCCTGATGACAGACAAGCACAAGTACAGAGGCCAGATCCTCACATACAACATGATTTCTCATCATCTCCCCACGAAACAACCTGTACACCCAGCTCCCGCAATGCCCGCACGACTCGCCGGCAGTACAAGAACACCGTGCCAAATCCAATCGCAAGTTTGTGCGCAGCTTGAAGTGGATCTCCACCTCATGAGCCGTACCGAATGAGGAAGCATGCCAATTGATATCGAACTTCGCGCTGTGGTTTCTTGCTGGTGGATTTGAATATGGGGTTCCGTTCGAGCAGATGGACGAGACGGTCAAAGGTAGGGCGTCCAACTCTGAAAGATGTCATCAAAAGATAACAGTGATGATCCAATAGAAAACATACCTGTATTCATGCCGAAAATCTCAGTCTGGCCAGCTCAGAAAAATCTCAAAGAATTTGAAACACTTTCTCGATTGATTATATGGGCTGCGTGAGCCAGGGCCAGATAACATACTCGCGAGTACTTGAAATCCAGTGTTTGTTCTTGTGAGAAATGCAGCAGTGCGATGATGGTCATCATTGTCACCATCGGCGAAAATGAAGTGCTCAAGTTCGAGGCGAGTGTGTGGTGAGACGCCCAACATAGCAGATGAGGCAGAAAGGATAGTTAAGAGCTCACAAAGCTCCCGTTTTCGCTGCATAGTGAGCACGCTGTTGTGACCTCGATTGTTTGATAAGGCGGAGTAAGCGCGGTAGCTGCGGTGCCCAAATGGAGCCTCACCCGGTCGGCTAAATTGTTTGGCTCTAAGGCACGGTGGGACTTGACCTGACAACTTAAGAATTGAGCACGCCTTAAGTTTTACAACAACGCACGTGACCCTGACTTATTTCTCAGAATCCTCCAACTTCTCAAGCTTCAAGGCGGACGGAAAATCGATTTCAGTCAAGTTTGTACTAATATCAATTAGAGATCCACTAAGAACGCGATCTCATACGCACTGAATGACCGAGCACTTAACATACTGGTTCCCAAGCGACTCGCGCCCATATAGTATCATTGACGCCTCCGATTATTGATCATTACTTACCTTCCATTCGGGACACGGTCGGACATCATCTAAAAAGCATGTCTGCATTCAAGTTGTCGAGTTACCGAGACGACTAATATTTGTGTTAGGGGATTCTGAAGAAGACCTGCGAGACAAGCCTTGACCGATACAGGCGTGTGTCGATCAAATACGTGCGGTATAGTCCCCATGTAGCTGCATATCCATTCCAAAGGTCCAGGGATGCCCGGAGGGCTGCTGTATACATGTATTTCAAACATATAGTACTTCTGGTGGCTATTTGTTGCAAGATGCGGCGAGGCGGCAAGCTCTTCTGGGCGCATCGGATCCGTAGTACGTATTTACAACACACGATTGAAAACAGTGAAAAAATATCTAGAAGGAGAGCTCTGCATTGCGATCAGTATTGCACAAGACCAGCATGATATCGCCTCACCTCAGCTGCCGGATTCAAACTCAGAATCAGAGACAGAGGAGTCTCATCATTTTCCTTGGGCGGACTCGAATTGCACACAAAATTCTCAATATTATCAAGTTGTACATCAGTAACAACGAACGATGTGAGATCGCGGTTTAAACATGCCGATGTTAAAGTCAACCTCGACTTCGAGGTCTGATGAGGTACGTCCAACCAAAAGCTTTTTCAAAGATGAATCTTCATCGGAACTTGAGGCATATTCTAGAGCATCCTGCTCGAGAATCTCTTCAAGAAGCTTGGTTTGTTGAATTGACGACTCAATCTCCCAGGCCGTTGTCAGAACACGCAAGCGCTTGGTTTCACGAGCAGCTCGCATTGCCAGCGACAGCTTGAGCGACGGCCTTGGGAGACATGCCTCTCAGGCCGCGCTGGAATAGCTCTTTTCCCTAGCATCGAATACTCATCAGTGTGAGGCTGCATAAGTAAAGTCTAACACACAGCTTGAACATCGGCCAAGTTCAACTCATTCTCGCCGGAATGTTTCCCGACCAACCTGCGAAAAAAGCGGAGCTCTATTGCGTCAGGCCGATGACCACTGTGCCTGTCATAAGGCTTGAATCGACCCCTTGCGCGTTGTATACAGTGAGACAGGTTTCTCAGGGGGGGGAGGCCTGGAAGTGCGTAAAGTTCATCTTCGGACGAATCAGAAGTGGTATCGGATGGTGGTGATAACTTTGGTCGGAGGTGTTTGAATGATGGTCTCGTATCGTGATGATAATTTTTCCTGTCGAGACGTCGAGAGTCACCGTCAGGCCCAACGACGAAAGATTCCACATCCTCAGAAGTGGGACTTCCCTGTCCGACAGAGCTTGGAGAAGGTGTAACACGTAAAAGACGGGCGTGCATGTTTGACTTGGTGGGGCGTCTCGTACCTTGGATGATTATTATCAGGAATCGAAAGACTTCCCGCGAAGCCCCGGTACAAGGATAGGCACACTGGTCCCAGGCTAGGCCGATAAGGGATTGAAGTGCCCTCCTGTTTAGGTACCCGCAGTTGTCACGATGAATTAATTTTTTCCAAAAAGGACTCGAAACTCGCAAGTCGCTCGACTGATGGAATCTCGGTTAGCATTTCAATTTGCGCCCATTGATGCTAAGTCTAGCCAATACGGGGTCGAAATCCTCTCCTCTTGGGGTAATAACGTTTACCTCCGGGCGTTCGTTATGTGATTAGAATTGAAACTTGAAATAAAGTCCATCAGACTCGGATCCAACAACGGTCAAAGGCCCATCGGTTCGAGTGTAGGGGAAGGTAAAGTCATGATGGATTAGGTATTACGTATTTATTTTAACGTGCACGTACAACATCACATGCAGCCAAAATCGCGAGTCAGCGCATTCACAGATGTTCATTAATCATGGATGGAGCTTTCACGCCATCAGTTCGAATATAGAGGACCACCACACGACACAAGTGAGATGATGAGACCTACGATATCTGTGTATGTGTTTTGAATTGTGTACGTAATTATATCATGCGCACTGTCAGCAGGACTACTACCGTGACTCGCCCTTTGACAAAGCTTAAACGTCGTTCAGATTACACTCCCCTCTGTATTTGGGTAAGCTCGTAAAACCTGTCGCACGACGCAGGGGTGGATTAATCGGTTTCCCATTGATAGGACTAGACAGAACGGACGTTTCGCCGGCGCACAGACCATTGTCAAGTGCCATGGACTGACACTGTCCCCGCGTTTGGGTCACCGCGTTTATACAGCTTCGGAAAACTTCCCAGTTACATTCCGACTCGAGTTTGCGTTTATTCCTAATGGTGGTAAAGCTTTCCAGAACCGTGAAGATCTTTGAGAAGCAGTGGCTACTATGGTTGAACATGATGTCGTTACGATGCATCAGATAATTGCCGATAACCAGTGTTCGACATCGAATCAGACATGTAATACCCGGGCTCTTTGATCACAATGAGGCAGATTACACGACCTTATGAACTTGGCCAGAGACTCAGATGCGGACTCCTCGTGGACTGGCCGATCGCAATCGCAGGCTCGTTGACTCACTCAGTGGAGTGTACGCGGTGATATTGTGACAGAAGCGATACTCATATCAAAGTTCAGAATTGCTGACACGATCATCACTTCAAATCTAGTACTAATAAAGCCTGAATCTTCGAGCAGACGAGTGCGTTCGAGGCCGTCCTAACATGACACCTCCTCTGAACGACGAAATTGAGAGTGGCAGCGGCAGCGGCCCTACCTGCGACTTTCCAGTGCAACCACCAGTGTTTCCGGATTCGGATTTTGATAGGTTATACCAGGATGCCTGGAATTCTGCCATTGCCGCGGCAGGTGATGGAGTCACCACGTCAAATCAATTTCATCCAAGTCAGGTCTATCCTGATCACCCCCCCCATCTTCCTTCGCCATATTCCGAAGAATATCTTTGGGAGACTCTGACCAGGCACAGTGACATACCTTCCCGTGCAGTAGCAACGGCAGCCCACGGCCAGGCAGCTTATGGTAGCCACGAGGTACTTCCTCAAGTCGGTGTCGCTAGCAGCGATGTGCATCCACGCCCGTCGGCTGCATGGCTTGACGACTCGCTGCCACAATCGAAGCGTTACACACCTTATAAAATCCCTGACAGACTTACTGCTAATAGGAACCGCAGCCGTCATCTCACACATGATGATGATGACGACGATGGGATGGGACAACACGCCGGTCCATCACGTCATAACTCGACAGCACATGTCCCACCTCAAGAATCGTTGAAACCATCACTTCCCATTAGCACAGTCGTGGTGCCATCGGGTGCGACCGGCGTCATATCATCGTCTTCACCTATCGGAAAATTTGGCCTGGAAGACTTGAAAAAGGTCAAATCGGACACCAAAGAACTGTTGAAACGATCAATGTTTGATCATTCGTTTTTGCTTTCCACTGAAGCCAGAAAGAAAGAAGCGTCGAACACTCTGACTACCACGGTCGCTAAATATAATAGCGGTATGTCTCACAGAATTCGTTTTAACCGACAGCTCAAATCGAAAACAGTTGAGCTTACTGAATGGTCCAATGGGGAAGAAGCTTTGAAAAATATCGCCACAATCGCAAACAGCATGAAGACTATGATGGAAAACATAAAGGATATTGTTCGCATCACTGTTTTATGCTATTACAATCTTCATGAGGCCTTGGTCACGCAGCCCAAGGCAGTGGTAGCGAGTATCGTTCAACACCTTTTAGCAAATGATACATTCCTCAACGGTCTCATCAATGTGAGTCGTTCCCTCTCTTGTTCTATTCTAACTTGAACTTGAACACTCATGACTTAACGGATCAGGTGGGAGGACAAGACGTCGATGTGATCTTTGGGAACATCGCCGTGCGACACTTTGTCAGGCACGTCCTGTTCAACCATCTCAATTACCAGCAATATATCGACGCCACCCGAAACCTCAAGCGGTTGTTTAGTCTCGTTGGCACGTTTTTTGAGTGGGCGCTCCAAGAATTATCCACTGGTGTTTTTTTAGCGAGCAAATTTGATTTGACTCCGGCCAGGACTACATATGAGGAGAAGCTGGCTAAGACGTACGAACAATTCACAAGTGACGTACGTGACGCCCTGATCACGGATATCTACACTGTAGGGGGGCAACCAGTTTAAAAGGGGAGTGTCGCGAGGGTTTTGTCGATGTGAACTTGTCTATACCTTGTACACAACGTACGTACTAGTGTCTTGACTTTATCGTGCTACCACGCAGTGAAGTTGCAACATTCTCAAATCGTGCAACCATATTAATATTGTCTGAAGATTGTGGGGCACTACAATGTGACATTTGCAATTATCTTGCAATGCATATGTAGGCTTCGACTTGGAGGGTACAGTGCACCCATCAACACTATCGTGGGACCAGCTGAGTCATGGTCTACCCAACTCATTCAACGATGCCGTCTCGGAAACGCTTGTTGGAATATGTGAAGTACGTCGCGTTTTCTAACTGACAGCCTCGGTACCTGAGCTTCTCTGATAACAGATGCACGTCCGACGGCCGTGCTGCATCCTTTTCCACGCTCTGCAAATGTTTCGCTAGTATCCATAGGCGATGCGACCCCACATTGTTCGTCAATATCAGGGAAACGCAGTGATCTTCTCCGACAGGATGAGTTTGGGGAGATGGAATTCATTAGTGATGTGCTCAAGTGCGTTCAATAGTCTTCATTTCGATGCCTCGCCACCTTTGTTTCCTTACCTTTTGGAGTCGATGAATGGGACAATGGTTACCATTGACATAGGACGCTAGCTCAATTGATTCGTCTGGCAGAGATTTACTTCTATTTGTTCGAACAGGATCTGGGCGAGCGCGAACTCGGGTATGCACTTTCGTTTGATCATGATCTCGATGTATTTGCCGCATCTATCGTGCTCACGAAGATATCGGCCGTCGTCACTCGCGGCTTCTCCCATACCAGAAGCCCCACTGCCTCATGGTAGTCTGCATTCTCCATATCCAAGTTACAATCATACAACCTTCCTGCAACAGTTGGTGGGCATTCTGCCCGCCTTAGGTCTAGCTCTTTCGCGCAGCCTTTCGACGTCAGACCATGGAAACTCGCACTCCTCTTCTTACTCACCACCTCGTCATTCTCGATCCTGATTTAAAGGGAACGGTTCGTTCTCCCATCGTGACTCGACTACGACGAAGTAATATTTGTTGCTCATGTCAAGGGCCACTACCGATTTTCTTGGAAGTGTCGCGTGCACCTCAATCAACTGGGGGGCGTGCGAGCAACCTTCGGCGAGTTATTTACACCATGACTGATCGTTCTTATCGTTGCTGATATCACATACTTCTTTCCCCTTAATATCATCGTTTAATGCCCTGCAAGAATACTTTACTTTGTGCGTGAGCAGATCGAAGGGGTCGGCCCCATCATTGGCAAGAAACTTGGTGCAGCTTCCACGTCTTTAGACAAGTCACCTTCCAAGTCATTCTTGCTATCTGTCTGCCTTTGCTCTAGTATCGACACCGAGGTAAATCGTAGATCGGGTGTTTCTGTAGAATCCCGCCCGATGCTCAAACATTTTATTGGGAGAGCTGAAAACGCAAAAGAACTTTGCAGTCGCGCTCACGCTTTGATGGATGTTTGGCTGAGATTCACTGTATGCCATTTTTTCTTCCCACATAGTTACCATCTGAAAAGTCAGTTTGCGGTGCAGGTGACAATATCTGTAGGGATCATCAAGAATGTCTCGTGCCTTGATGGAAAGATTCAAGGCTCGTGGTTGGTTCTTTTCGATAACGCCACGACGCTATGTGTGGACCTAGCACATGCACCGTCAAGTCCGAACACAGAGATGTCCGCAGCATGTGATTCAAGCCAGAAGCTCGATGTATGTTATCCAAAGACCGTCCCATCTATGTCAGAATGTCTGACGACCGCTGAGGGCGAGGTTCGTTGCGAGTTACTCCCTATCTTCTCTGAAGACAATCCAGATAAGTAACTCCGACACGACCAATTCCAGCTCGGACATCTTCCCGGCTTTACTAGTACTGCGCTGTGTGATGCTGACGTCCTTAATGATGTGTACATTGAATGGAACGAAGTTAACGAGAGAATGAAGGCATGCGGCGACAGTTGGAACCCTGCGTCATGTATTCTCACATACGACCGCCACCAGCAATAATACTCTTGCTGAGATGGAGCTTCTAGATACTAGCATCTTCTCTATGCTGTGAGTGCCTTTTCAGTGTCATGTCGTGTCCCTGTACTGATATAATTGCTCAGATATGAGGTTCTTGAGACCTACGATGTCCTCACGCCTTAGTCATGCATTGGAACAGTGCAATATTTTGGTGAATACTGAAGGAAACTGTGTCATCACTGACTTCCGCTTCGGTCAAAGCGAACTCACGAATGACGCCTACAAGCTGAGCGGGCGTCAGCGACCGAGTATGTCGGCTCTTGAAGTAATGTTTTGTTTATGACCACCTGATTGCACAGATGAGACGCCGAGGTGGCCCAAGCAAGTGCCGGAAGTTTCGGACGTTGTTGTAAGTTTGACAATGCAAGCCGCGGACTCGAATATCTTTTGCTATCTGCTGCATTTAGATCCTCAGTATGGGTGGCATTCTAGGTATATTCAAGGCACCTTCTGACTTTCAAACTTGCTTATGTCTTTCCAGAACACGATGCTCGCCCAGGGGTGTCAGATGCCCCTTTTTCTATGAGGTGCTGTTTGGACAGCGACTCCGGGTTCAAAGCTGCACGTGATGAGAACATGTGATGTATGTTTGATAAGAGATCATTGATAATCAGTAGTAGGACAGTATATAGTGTTGAATCTGGTATAGATAATTACAGTTGCTGCACCCTCATGGACCTTGAAGCACAAATACAGAACAACATGCATTGATGATGCCAAGCCATGATTATAATAGCAATTGCAGTCACTCAAATTGCACATCTGTACAACCTATTATTCTTATCATGCTGAGAACAAATCCTGTATCACACATCTATCCTTACTGGAAAAGCATGGGTATATGAACTCATTAGCAGCCACCCAGACTGGATAAAGCACATTTTTTCTTCATATCTTCGAGGAGTTGTTGAGGGTCCTTCAGTGCCACGGTTTTGTTCAGTCCCGCAATGGTGTCACCATTGAAGAGCAGCTCAGCATTTTCTTGTACATGTGTGTTACTGGACTCTCATCCCACCATGTTGGAGAGTGATTCCAGTGTGCTCCAGACACAATTACAAGGTGAGTACATTATCAATTTGAGACTAATAGTAGGGTGATCATTTTAACAGATATTTCAAATGCATGCTCGTCTTCTTTGCATCCCATCCCTTCTACACTTCAAATGTCTGGTTCCCAAATTCAAACACTCCCATTTCTGCAGCTATCTGCAATGACCTGCATTTCTGATTTTTTGACCAATGCATTGGTACCATTGACAGCACTCACATTCGTGTTTTTGCACCGCTTGAAGAGCATGTTGTCCTGCACAACCAAAATTTCTATCCCAGAATTGTCTGTTTATATGCAACTTTGACTTTTATTTCACATACTCACTTACAGGCTGGGATGGCTCAGCCGCTGATGTGGCCCTTTGGAACAATGCCTGAACTCATGACTTGTGCATGCCTGCACAAAAATATCTTCTTGCTGATGCAGGCTTTGGTGCATGTGATGCACTGCTTGTACCTTACTGAGGCGTCCATTATCATTTGAAGGAATGGCACCAAGCAAACCTTGCATAAATTCATTCAATTCTATGTATACTTCATCATTTAATTCTATGTATACTTCATCATTTAATTCTATGTATACTTCATCATTTAATTCTATTGTAGGCCTCAAAATCCTAAAGAACTGTTCAATTTGTGACATGCAGCACTGCACAATGTTGTCAAATGAATCTTTGGTGTTTTGAAGTGACAATGGCAAATTTTAGTGATCACGCCAGTGTAAAGATACAACCTAGCCTGGGCTGTAGATAAACTATGACCTAAGCTAGTATGTGAGTCTTGTGCTCCTCCTAGTCTGCTTCACTTGCTAAGGCAAGAACGTTCAACTCTAAAGGGGGATGCTCGTTAGTATAGTCAACTTAAGGCGAAGGCATTGTCACGTCTGAGCTGCGCCTGTTGCTTACTGGTGAGGGTGTATGCTGACATAGGAAGATCAGGAGTGATTCCTCATTCAGCAATCGTAAGAAGTTCGTCAGAAGAGGAGGGGGAGGTTATGCCGAGGTCTTTTACTAAGACTGGCAAGACAGGATCCATTGGACCAAATGATGATGGAATGGACATGGGAGGGTGAAGGTGAAGGTCGCGAAGTCGAGGGCCGAGTGCTATTAATTTGGCAACAGGAATTCCTAATCTTTTTGCAGCTTCACACTGCTCTTCTGTGCAGGGCTCATATAGCCACGCGGGATGATCATGGGAGACTATGATGGGGGGTGGTGAAATTGGTTGTTCGATAGGAGATGGGGTTTGTGGAGAGGCGAGATTGGCTTGTGTTTGTTGCAGATCAGTGATGACTTCTTCGACTATGTTTCTGGCCGCTCTAGTTTCAGTGACTGATTGCTGGATGGTTTCGACAACCGTGTTAGTGAGCTGTCCGATCTCTTGGACAGCAGTACATAAGCCAGCAAGGGCGTCAAGACTAGAATACATGCGCAAAGAAGAGGGTGCTGGAATAGGAAGTGGCGTATCTTCCTGTGGAGAGGGAGGTCGAGCAACACCTGCCTGACGTTCGGCCACAATGTGAATAGCTTCTTCAACATTGCTTTTAAAAGAATTGGGAAGCAACAGCATAGCATAAGAACGAATGCATTTTTGAAGATGAAGGATACGATGGTGGTATGTGATTTCTGTGGTTTCATTGGCAGTGGTTTCAATGAGGGCGGCAGTGCGGATGATGTTGACGAGGAGTAAAGCGGGGAAGGCGCCTTTTTCAATGAGGATTCTTTCAATTTCAAGGGCATGTCCTTTGCATAGAAGGGTGGCTTCAATGTAGGAAGTGTTGTCAATTTCAGTGGTAAGGGTTCCGTAGTTTTCTGCGTCGGAGTCGGAGTCATTGTTGGCAATGGTGACGGGGGTGATGTATGCAGTGGGGAAAGACATTTGGAGCGGTACTAGTTGATCAAGTGCTAATGCGATTTGATTGACTGAAGAACGATCAGAGGGAGTGTTGCTTCTTATAAGCATTCAGAATTCGAGCGGAGTTCTTCAAATTCTTTTCTGGGAGCCATTCGTTATCTCCCGATGAATATCCTTTCCAGGAGACAAGATAGCGTCGACGAGTGCCAGTTCCTTTGTGAGAAAGAATTGCTTCTACTTTGTACTCTTCTTCTTCTTCGATGATGTCAGGTGGTGGTTCAGGGAAGTTTGGGCCATGTACGTCTGTTTCGCTATAGGACGATAACACCGAAGCATGGAAAGTGGGGTGAATCTTCCATTGTGGAGGGAGTTTGAGTGTGAATGTGATGGGCTATAAGACATCGATGATCGGGAAAGGTCTGTATCGCTTTGGCGCAAGTTTCCTTGATGGGAGTTTGATCCTAAGATTAGCGGCAGATAGCCAAACCTTATCTCCGATCTTCCATGGAATATACTTATCTCCTCGGGATCGTTCAGCCATTGTTTGCATTGCAATGTTATGGCAGGCGATTGCTTCTTCTCTTATCTTCTGCAGAGATCGTACTCGATCTTCTGCTGCGGGGACGGATGAATCAGGGAGTAGGTGAGGGATAGCACGTGGTTCGTATCCCATCATCAAATAGAAGGGTGATGCATTCCTTGCATCATGTTTTCGGTGATTATGGACAAATTCGGCGATAGGTAGATGTTCTACCCAATTTTTGGGGTTGTTTCGGCAATAGATGCATAGGTATGTTTCAAGTTCTTGATTTAACCTTTCAGGTTGACCATCGGTCTGCGGGTGATAAGCCGTAGATGGAGTGATGATGTAGTTGAGAAGGCGGGCAAGTTCCTTAGAGAAGCGGGATAGGAATTGCGGGCCTCGATCCGAGATGACTTTGTCATGGAGTCCAAATTGTCGGTAAACGTGTTTCAAGAATAGTTTAGCAATACTTTCGGAAGTGACGGTTTTCAAACAAGGGATAATAATTACCCCCTTTGTAAGGCCATGGTCTACCACGACCATGATACTGTCAAAGCCTCCGGAGACAGGGAGGTCGGTAATGAGATCGACAGAGACCTGAGAGAAAGGGCAGGTAGCAGACGAGGGTATTGGGGTAAGCGGAGGCCGAACAGGATGCATATCGGCTTTCATTTGCTGACAAAGGGCGCAAAGGCTTCCCGTTTGACGAGTTCTTCAGTTTTGAATCTACCAGGATGTCCCACGGTAGGATGATCATGATACCTTTTCAGGATATTGGGACGATGCGCCGGTGGAATGTAGGCACGATTCTTAAAATAGAGGATGTTCTCCTCAATCTTCCAGTCAGAGAGTGCCGATTTCATGGGAGGAAGACACACGCCATCGAGGGCGTCAGACGCTGTCTTGAAGACAGGGTCGTCGAGGGGGTCGGAGGACGATAAGACATCCTTCAGATCGGTATCAATAAGACGAACAAATAGAGCGTCAGGGAGGAGTGTCTGGTCCTCGTTATCGTCTTTGCCAGAGTCATAGTCGGGCTGGCGAGATAGTGCATCAGGTACTGCCAATTTGGTACCTGCAACATGATGCAGTTCAATTGTTACGAACTGGGGTGGCGTCACCAGCGACAGTGAAAAGACACAGATGGTCTGCTGGGAGGTTCTTACAATGTCCAGAAGAGGACAAGGTGAAAGTACAAGGAACGCGTTCCGAGTACGATCAAGGGTTAGGCCTCAAAGACAAGTCTAAGAGGTTCTACGAGAATAGAGACTAAGGCTAAGGAGTGCTTAGACTTAGAGACGATTCAAGACGACTTAGGTTGGAGACCTAAGTGAAGGAGATTCCAGGTAAAACCCAGTAAGATTAAAGTGAAGAATCTACTACAAGTACAACGTGCTTAAATAGACCAATATGTGCGCACAGACCAAGAGAGGCGTGGGAAAGTAAGTGCGTATCCAAATAAGGAAGGCAACTATAGTACAGATGCATTGAGCATATGAGTCAGAGTCATGTGACATGATATACAAGTAAGGAAGTAAAGAGAAATGAATAGGGGCACATACGATTGTAACAAAGGGAGATTGTGGAATAGTTGGGGAGTTGTTCGAGTCGGGAAGTTCCATCATGTGTGAGAGGCATCTCCATGGATACTTCTTCTATGATTCTCATGCTAACTCCATCGGTATCATATTCCACAAGAAATTCTCCATCTCCAAGTTCATAGGAGGAAATTTCACATACTTCTGGCGCATGCCAGACATCTTGCATTGTGTTGAATTGGTCATCATCCTCTGTTGGGATCAACGAGGGCACGGGTTCTTCTTCATCGGGGATTTCTTCAATTGCAGTTGAAGGAGTATGTTGAAGAGTTTTCAGAGGGACGTAGAACTTAGATAGTTTCGGTACATTTGTATCTCGTCCTGGGATTTCTTCTTCTGCTTTTCTTTTCCCATGCTTCTGTTCTTCTATTGGCCGTTGCTCAATAGGTTCTGGGCCGATCCGATATTCGGGCTCGGATTTGTTCTTGCACTTTTCTGCGCGGGGAATTGGTGATACTGCTCGTGGTAATTGTACATGGGGAGTAGGGTCGGTGGTGCACGGTGTTTGTACTTCCGGTTCGGGATTGTTAGGAATAGAAGGGATGACGAGGGATCTTGGAAGTCGGGAATGTTGCCATTTCTTAGAATGACAATTGAAGGCTGGGGGCAATCCATTCTTCTTCTGATCCGTATCCATATCAATTTCGATTTCATCCGATTTCATTGTTCGGGGAAGGATGAGTGTTTCAGCAGCCCAATCTATACTTGGGTTCATTGCACATAACCATGGAATTCCCAGAAGGATTTGATCTCTTCTTCCTAGTTTGGTAATATTGAATTTTCCATACATGGTTCGTTCATCAATTTTGACTGCTAGGAGACAATAGTGTGTGATTGGTCCTCCTTTGATAAGAGTTCCATCTGCCGTAGGAACTCAAAATGGTGTTTTGAGTTTTCATCGCGTGATTTGATGGAGTTTCACAAACTCTTCAGAAATAAATGTTCCAGCCGCTCCTGAATCTATAACAGCGGTGGTGTCGACGGATTTTAAGTGAGTATGCGGGTGGAGGGTGATAGGGACACGAAGTTCTTTTCTTTCACCTACAGCGCATACAAGTCTTAGTAGTACATTGGGAGAAACATACGTCGAATCTTTGTTTCTCCAATTCAAAAATCCTCAACAATCTGCCTCACAGTTTCTTCGTCTTCTTCTTCTTCTTCTTTGACTTCAGTTGGCGGAGCGGGTCTTCTTCTTTCTGTCAGGACAATTATGAATGTGATGTCCTGTCTTCTTGCATCCGAAGCATTGTCCCTTCTTCATGCATTCGGATCTCTCCATGTTGGAGATTTGATCTACGACCATTGCATTGGAATCACGATTCGGTATGTAACGTGCATTTCCATAGTTCTTCTTCTTCTGTTGTGGAGCATGACGTGTCCTCATGGCTTGAAGATGATGATGGGAATTGTCAATGGAAACGCATTGCAGCACAACGTCTCGGAATACATCCGAAACATCTCCTAGTGCGAAAAGCTTTGTAAGGATACCCCAATTCAGGCCATCTTGGAAGAATTGGATCTTTGTTGCATTGTTGGTGATATGAGCCTTGGCTGCAAGTGCCTCGAAGTCAGCGATGTAGGTATGGAGATCTCCACTTCCTTGTTTGAGGTCCCTGAGTTTCGTGAGTGCGGTTCCCTTGGTATCCACTGGGTCGAAGGCTTCTTTGAAGCTTTTCATAAAATCCACCATTGTCCCATAACCAACTTTTTGTCCAGAGGTGTTGGTTGATTGAGCATGGTCAAGGAATTGCTCTTTCCAGGATTTGGCATTTTTCTTGGTCATGAAGGATGTTACGAAAATAATCTTCTGCTTGTCGGTGGTGTAAAGCTTTTCGTTGGTGTCGAAACATAGATTGCATGACTGGATAAATTCGCGAGAGTTGTCGCGATCTCCATCAAAACCGGTTGGCTGACCAATTTTGTATTCAAATTCTTTGGTCGTCATATTGGCGATTCGTCTAGTGAGTTATACTTTCTTGGTGCCTACACGCACTGTCTTGCTGTCCGTTAGGGCTTGTCTTCTGTCAGGGGGCTTCTCTTGACAATCGGTTTAGCGTACGCGTACGCTAATCTGCTTATCTAAGCAATCAGGGTTCGGGGTTGAAGACTGGATAGTCGATGACAGTTGGACTTTAATCTTTTGTTACGAACTGGGGTGGCATCACCAGTGACAGTGAAAAGACACTGATGGTCTGCTGGGAAGTTCTACAATGTCCACTAGAGGACAAGGTGAAAGTATGTACAAGGAACGCGTTCCGAGTACGATCAAGGGTTCGGCCTCAAAGACAAGTCTAAGAGGTTCTACACGAATAGAGACTAAGACTAAGGAGTGCTTAGACTTAGAGACGATTCAAGACGACTTAGGTTGGAGACCTAAGCAAAGGAAGTTCCAGGTAAAACCCAGTAAGATTAAAGTGAAGTATACAAGCGTAGTACAACGTGCTTAAATAGGCCAATATGTGCGCACGGACCAAGAGAGACGTGGGAATGTAAGTGCGTATCCAAAGAAGGAAGGCAACTATAGTACAGATGCATTGAGCATATGAGTCAGAGTCATGTTACATAATATACAAAGTAAGGGAAGCAGAAAATGAATAGGGGCACGTACGATTGTAACACTTCCTCTGGACTTAAGTCACTTTCTGCTCTAAGTCATCTTCCGAGACTTGGGATTGATTCCTTTAGTCTATATCTCCGACTCTATCTTTGGATAGTCTATCTCTGCTAGTTTCTAGTTAGGAACTCGTTCCGAAGCTAGTCTTAATCCTCATTCTATTCCTATTCATATCTATCTGTTTCTCCGGCTGCAGGGGTCTAGCCGTCCCCATCCCTGCTCCTGCCTTTAAAGGCAATCATCCCTGCTTCTTATTTCCCATCCACCATTTTTGTTTTTAAAATGAAAATTCCTTACATCACCGTCCCTGCCATCCCTGCTCTCAAAAGGAAACCGTCCCTGCTGTCATTCTGTCTATATGTTTTCTCGACTACACCCCGGTACGTTCTCTTTACAGCACCGTCCCTGCGTCACTGGTTCTTTTCGTCTCACAGCCTCCATCACTGGTTCTTTTCCATTCCCACACCCGGCATCACTGCTGTCTTTTTGTTTCTCTTTACAGCACTGTCACTGTGTCACTGCTGCATGTTGCCTCCCACGACCTGCAGTCGTCCCTGCGTCCCTGCCCCAACTAAGACGATAACTGGCTTTGTCTTCCAGCCGTCCAGCCTGGATTCGAAGTAATTCAATCTTCTCATGGGTCATTAGCGCGGTTAGTCGCTACCTGCATCACTTGGCTCATTCTTAACTATTTTCTAGGTCTGTTCAGGACTGTGAATTGTTCTGCAAAACTATCTTTGGCCAAAAAGGACTCATCTCACCAGAATGTTCCCATGCCATACCACACTGTCGAGCTCCCTTCCAAGCTTCGCTTTGGCTATTACCTGTCAGGAACAGCCATGTCATTTTGTGGAACTCTATTCCTGATGTCAGCCAGCTCCCTGCAAGCGCCTCAGGGTCCCTGTCGTTGCTCAACCTGCATTCGTCATCCTGTTTGCCAGCTTGTTCTGGAGATGGCATTTGCTCCTCTTCTGGGACGTGTCAATGTCCAAGCGGATTCACCGGTTCATCTTGTGAGGCGTGCTCATCTGGTTTCTTCGGACCGGAGTGTCAGGCCTGTCCGTCAGGGTGTACTTCATGTGATGATGGAATCTTGGGCATGGGACGTTGCTTGGTGCCAGTAGTGTCAAACCTGCCATCGAGTTGCAATTGTATCAATGGCGAATGTGGCGCTAATGGACAGTGTACCTGTCTTAGTGGTGGGACCTCAGCTTCAAATGGAACTCAATGTGCTGCATGTGCGGCCGGTTTCTTTTTAGCTACAAATGGGAACTGCGAAAGTCAGTTACGATACATTCTTTTTCTGTCTCACCAATCTCATCTTTGATTTCAGTTTGTCAGTTGGGTTGTCAACAGTGTGCTGATGGCACCGGGGACTGCATTACTTGCGCATCCGGCTTTACTCAGGACGGGAATGACCACACAATGTGCATGCCATTCCGCAAACTACGTCAAATAGCACGACTTGTCCTACCGGAAGTTACGGTGCTGGGTCTAGTTGCGCGATTTGTTTGCTGCTTTGCATGACTTGTACCAGGCCAAATTTGAACGATTGTGTCATTTGCGGATCTGGCACATACAAGTTTAATGGGTCATGTGTGACGACCAGTTCTGGGGGTGTTTGCTCAGGCTCCAATATGATTGCCAACAATGACAAGCATGAGTGCGACAGTAAGTGTATCCCACTGTGCATTGACGTGTACTCAATATGTAATTCTCAGCTTGTGGACCGAAGTGCACGACCTGCCAGATATCCAATTTCAATGTGGCATCTACTGTCAATCAAGCTCAGTGTACTGGCTGTCTTCCTGGTTTTGTCTTGTCACAAGGGCAGTGTGTGACAAGTTGTCCATCTGGTACTTTCCTATCTCCTCAAGATAATTTGACGTGTACAGGTATGGACTGTCTCATTTCAATTGATTACTAAATTAGACTGATGTCATCATGTATTCAGCTTGTTCTTCATCCTGTAGTAGCTGTGCGGGAAGCACTACCACCTGCTTGACATGCACGAACAACTTGCTAGCTTCAAACGGGCAGTGCGTCAGTTCTTGTCCCTCCAACATGTTTAGTTCTTCCAGGTCCTGCATTTCCTGCCATCCAGACTGTGCAACATGTTCAGGTGCATCCTTTAACCAGTGCACAAGTTGCAACAAAGCACTCCCTGTCCTTACAAGTGGTCGCTGTCTCGCTACTTGCAGTCAGAAGCAGTATTTCGACACAATGTCCTCAACATGCCAGTCTTGCGATTCCAGCTGTGCTAGCTGTTCAGGCGCCAGTCCAAATAACTGCCTCGCTTGCTCAAGTTCTAGTCAAGTTTTGCGTGGGGGTGCTCGCACGTCAGCTAACTGCACCAGCGGTACAAGTGTTATCCCAAGTCTTGGGGTGTGCCTTTCAGAACTTGTACAAGTCTTACCTTCTGGTACCAGTTCAGGCGTGCTTCCCTCAGGGCTATCGACTCCTATTACAACCACAACCCAACGATTGCAGTGGTGGGATATTTTACTCATGGCACTTGGATGTGCTTTCATCTTTGTGGCCTTTTTATACTGCTGGCGGCGCCAAGCTCGCAAGCAGTGAGCAAAGGAGACAGCAGCATTTGCATCTGCTAAGGCCCCCCACAAGCAAAACTGGAGATGGTGACTTGCCCGCTTTGGAGAGAGGCTTTTTGGGCACAATCATAGCACGCAGCCTGAGATGGAGGAAATTGCTTTATGGAAACTGCGCGCTGCGGAGGAGGCACGGCACCATAAGGAAATGGAGATGCTTATGGGCACACATGAGCACTCTCGCTCAGGATTGAGCCGATCTCCTTTGCTTCATCTCTACAACCATCACGAATCATATGATTACTCCGATGTTAATAGGCTATCAGGTTCCCTGTATTCCCAAACGACAGGGAATGTTCGTTCCAGACCCGAACCTCGGCAGCCTGTCAAATTGGACCCTTTGAGTTCTCGATTTTCGACAATGACACTTGGATCTTCGGTACCCAAGAGACCAAATGTGGTGAAACGTCAGCTACTGCCTTCTAAACTGCTAACCACTGCCGAGTCGTACGCTGCTCCGTAAGGCAGTCCCAGAACCTGACCCATCGCATTGGATCACACCTACAAATACGGGCGGATCTTGCAACCTCTTCCATAAATAAGCAATGTCTTCTCATAATTCTGCATGGACCTGGAGTATCAGACTGGATCTTACCTACCACAATCTTTACAACCACACACATTGTATACATTTTTTTCGTCACTATATTGTAGCTTACAACTACAATCTTGATTACTAGTAGCTCTTAAATAACGCAAGTTGTATGTAGTGTAATGTATCACTTTTTTAAGTCTAGCTATTTGTGCGGACACTGGTTTTAAGCTTTACATAAGTTTATTGCCCTTTGCGTTCTTCCTTCAACAGAGGTTTCCCATTGTGCCTGTGTTGCATCGAATGACCACGCGAAACTCCGCAAACACAGGATTGCAGGAGTTAACTATATCCCATCACGTTGAATTGCCAGGTGCCCATCTCCATCCTAAACTTTCAATGTGGTACTGGCACGGTGACGTTTGACGCCACACGTATACGCATGCCACATGGCCTTCATACAAAGACACCAAATTTATTGATATATGTCATTACAGCAGTTTACATAATAAGAGAGGCCGCGGTATTTTCCAAAAAAAGCGTGCATTTGTTTTCGAAAAGTAGTCCTACAAAGATCGATTTTTATCTCAACAACGAAGCAAGCTATTTACATGGTCCAAGCGACAAAACTGATCAGAAAAATCGAACGCAGACGACCAGCGAAAAAACCAAGCGATTTGGTGAAGTTGGTGGTCACCTGCTCTCAGAGCCAACAGTCTACGAAGATTGATTTTTATTTCAGTAACGAAGCAAGATAATGACAAGCGGTAAGATACACACTTGATAAGAACAATGAGGCGCAGACGACTGTAGAACGAATGGAACAATCTGGCGAAGTGGACACTTGTCTCGTGTCTAGTACTAGTATACAAACCAAATTCACACACATCTCACTTTTCCCGGTCTGCTACATTGTCTCGCAGGATGGCAAAGGCTCCTGCACGACTGCGCAAGGTCAAGGAGCCTCGTAAACGCGACTGTCCTCCAAAAAAGCAATCACAGCTCCCCAGTGGTACACAGGTGGAAGATCCTTCAAGTCAGGAAGTCATCTCAAAGACTAAACCACGGCCACGGCCAATTCCACCAAAAAAAGCCTGGCACTTCGTCAGCAGCCACAATGCCAGGTGGATCCAGCTCCGCACCAGATGTCGGCGGAGCTCTCGTCGACAAAAATGAGTTGGTCGGGTCTATACTTGAGGCCAATCTGATACATGTACTCAGCACGTTTATCAAGGTTCCGCTCTCTTGCTTCTCGAGTGATCTATTGCACACATCAATCAAACATCATTGTCAATGAGATGAGAATCAAGACACTAACTTTCTTCCTTGAATATCCCATGCGATGAAGCGTTCGCCAGATGGTGGACAATAACGGGTGTTTCCCGCGAGCCTTGCTAATCTCATCACAGAGCTCATCTAGATACATATCACAGCTGCGGGACAAACAGCCATGCCTGTACTTTTATATGTCAGAATTTGCACAGAAAGAGATTGAATATGGACGCACCTCGATATCTTCCAAGTCCATCATTCGAGTTCTACCATTCTTACCCCTCTGACTTTCTACGGCTTCCCAGTCAATTTATAGCATCGCGCAATCCTTTCTATTGTCGATTTGCTTGCACCAGTGTATGCCATGATTTCAGACGTGTCAAGGAGTGGTAGCATTCGGATGATAATTTCGCATAGTTCTTGCGACGATGTGTGACCTTTCATAGTGGGGTAAGGGAGACGTTTGACTGGAGAAAAAAGTGTTGTTGTAGACTGTTGGCTCTGAGAGCAGGTGACCACCAACTTCACTGAATCGCTTGTTGTTTTCGCTGGTCGTCTGCATTCGATTTTTCTGATCAGTTTTGTCGCTTGGACCATGTACAGTGGCTCAAAAAACTGTCCGCATGTTTTGACATTTTTCACTATCTATGATATTGTGTGAGAATGAACAAATTCCTCAAGGACATACTTATACCACATTGTAGTATGGCTTCAGGGCTTTTATTTGAGCCCTACACCGTGGGAATCGGCGGAGATATGGTGGAGATATAAGGCTTATAAAATGATGACTCATGTGGACAGTTTTTTGAGTGTATATTAAAACTATATAAATCATTATTTATGACACCATAAAAATCATGCCACTATTATATAAATTATAAAGTGGTGTCATTATGTTATTTTATGACTATATCTAACTATATAAACCAGAATATCTCATGTATCATAGTTATAATCACCATGAAAGCCATCTCCTCTGCTCAAAGAGATAATATCCTCTCTCTGTCTTATGCTGGCCTCTCTGCTTGCCAAATTTCCTCTAGAACTGGAGTATGCAAGTCCACTGTGGCCAAGTTCATCAAAGAAAGCCACCCAGACAAGGAAAACTCTTGTGGAGGACGTCCATCCAAGCTTACCTCTACTGACAAAAGGGCTATTATCCAACATATCACTACAGGAAAGGCTGATAATGCTGTCCAAGCCACCCATTATATCAATTCCACCATCACTACCCCTGTCTCTTCACAAACTGTGAGGAATGTTCTCAAGGCAGCTCATCTCAAGGCAGTAACAAAGAAGAAAAAGCCTCTTCTCTCCATCAAACATAGGCAGAGAAGACTAGCCTTTGCCTTAGCTCATCAACACTGGACTGTAGAGGACTGGAAGCGTGTTATATGGTCAGATGAGACCAAAATCAATAGGATTGGGTCAGATGGGAAGGTGTATGTATGGAAAAAGAAGGGAGATGGCCTAACAGACAGAGAGGTTAATGGGACTGTCAAGTTTGGAGGAGGTTCTTTAATGGTATGGGGCTGTATGGGATGGAATGGTGTGGGAATGCTTGCTGAGGTTGAGGGGAAGATGAATGCTGAGCAGTATGTGGACATTTTAAATGACCACTTGCTGCCTAGCTTGGCAGAATCAGGGATTGATGAAGAAGATATCATTTTCCAACAGGATAATGATCCCAAGCACACATCCAGAAGAGCTAGGGAATGGTTTGAAGAACATAACATCAATGTTCTTGACTGGCCAGCACAGTCTCCTGATGTCAATGTCATTGAACATCTCTGGGGAACACTCAAGAAAAAGCTTCAAGCCTATGAAAACCCCCCTAAAGGAGTATGGGAGCTTTGGGAGAGAGTAGCAGTGGAATGGGGGAAGATCACAGCTGAGGATTGCCAGAAATTAATTGAGAGTATGCCTAGAAGGATAGAGGCAGTAATTAAAGCCAAGGGAGGTCATACAAAATACTAGAATACCTGGTTATTACTGTAAAATACTTGAGTCAAAAAACTGTCCGCATGAGTCACCATTTTGTGAGCCTTGTATCTCCACCATATCTCCACCGATTCCCACGGTGTAGGGCTCAAATGAAAGCCCTGAAGCCATACTACAATGTGGTATAAGCATGTTTTTGAGGCATTTGTTTGTTCTCACACAATATTATAGATAGTGAAAAATGCCAAAACATGCGGACAGTTTTTTGAGCCACTGTAAATAGCTTGCTTCGTTGTTGAGATAAAAATCGATCTTTGTAGGACTACTTTTCGAAAACAAATGCACACTTTTTTTGGAAAATACCGCCGGCCTCTCTTATTATGCAAACTGTTGTAATTAATGTTGAACTTTAACGCCCAGTACTGCACATGACAGCAGCAATGACTTATAAGCGGTCCGACAGCAAAGTGGGGATTCCGCTTCCCCACATTTCTCCTGCGCTTACTTCTTTTGTGACTGGCGCCTCATGGGTGGAAGCCCCGAATGCTCCTGCTATACCGGTCCTACATCGTTTGCCTCCTTCGGCGATATCCCTGGCAATCTGTGTAGTCCTACAGATGATTGGCCACGTCCCTTTCGAAATTTGAACCATGACGCTGCCTGGGATCACCTGGCGGCAGCCTCCAACCTCCACAGCGTCAAATTTGACCCGACGGGACGGTGGCGTGCAGATGCCCTCAACTTCCAACCTTGCGCTGAGACTCCCTCACAAGACCGTTATGCAATTCAGCAGATACATATTCAGGGACGCGTTTGGACCCTGTCTGCAGTTTTTGATGGTAGGCACAAGTTTTGAGAATGTGCTTGGTCATTGTGTCATTACCAGGAATTATCCACAGGTCACCTGGGGGGTAGCCATACCGTTGAGCATGTGGCCCATCACATGCCTATCATTGTGTGGGAACACTTGGAGTTGATCACTCGGAAACACGGTGACCGTGTTGTACCGCCGCCTTTAATTGCAGACATGTTTTTGATGGCCATTCGCGCTTTTGATGACGCCATTGCCAATGACGTCCTGGAACTTTTCCCGGACGGTTTGTCATCTTTATCTCGCTTGTTGGACTTGCAGATCCAGGAAGTTCTCGATGACCAACTTTCCGGAGGCCAAAATTACACGAAGGCAAGGCTGTGCTTGTATGGTACTACTGCACTCGTAGCTCTTGTTGACCCTGATCACCAAAATCTATGGCTTGCCAACCTGGGTGACTGCCAAGGACGTATGTAAAGCGTGACGATATTGTCCATCGTGATGGCTAACTTTTGAATTCAAGTGATGGTCTCAGAGACTGATCAAAAATCGTGGAACGTGGAAGTTTTGACGCAATTTCATAACGGGGAAAATCCGCTTGAGGTCCAGCGCGTCATGAATGAGCACCCTGGTGAGCCAGAGTGTATTGTGGATAGTCGTGTGCTTGGAGCTATTGCACCCTTTCGATGCATGTTACATTCATATTTTCATACTTTACTATCCGCTAACCTACTCGATGATTGAACAGGTCTAGGAGACACCCCCTTCAAACAACCACCCGAGTTCACCCGACGTATTCTCTATAATTTATATCCTGGTCAGCACAACACACAAACACTCACGACTGCACTACCTGTCCACATGGAAAGCTGAGCTGAAAAACTTGGTTCAACAAGCCCAAGAAGAAGTTGAGAATTGGTCGATACACAAGTCTATAGGCGACACTCAGGACATGGCTAAGAGTGGTGGTACCAACATGAGTGGGGCGCACCTCGCTGCGAGGTCTCCATCAAAAAGGAAAGGAAAAAGCCCCGAGCTTGAAGCGTGTTATGATGCACTGCGACTTTGATTGCTTTTTCGTTTCCGTCGGCCTTCTGAGTCACCCTGAGTTGCGAGGCAAACCGGTTGTCGTTTGTCACTCACAAGGGAGCACAGGGGGTGCATCGAGTACAAGCGAAATAGCCAGTTCAAGCTACATAGCCAGGTCATTTGGGATCAAGAATGGAATGAGGTATGCCACACGTATTTCTTTCATGTATTGAGCTATGAGTGATAGCTCTCTTCAACCTTCAGCAGGGACGTAGGTTGTGCCCTGATCTTATGACTATACCCTATGAGTTCGAGAAGTATGTATTTGTCTTTCCATTCATTATACTCTATCCAATAAAAGATCAGATACAAACAGCTGTCGTTGCGTTTCTACACCATTTTGATGCGTCATGCGGATGATATCCAGGCTGTCTCCGTTGACGAAGCTTTGATTGAGGTCACCACGAGTGTTTCCCGGTGCGCTATTCGACCGTCTTCCTTAGCATTCGTGGATGATCCGGCAAGGTCCCTTGCAGAACAAATACGGTCAGAGGAACAGGTTGCGAAGGTTCTTCACATTGATGTGTCCGACATTACTTACTGACACAAGCTATAGTCAGCATTGGCATCGCGGAGAACATACAACTTGCTCGCATCGCGACACGCAAGGCCAAGCCTGCGGGATCATTTCACTTAAAATCAGAAGATATGGAACAGGTTCTCGCGCCGTTAGATATCGACGATCTCCACGGTTTCGGACATTCCACACGCCAGAAAGCGAACGAGAAACTCGGAGTCACAAATCTCGGCGAACTCGCTAAGAAAAGTAAAACCGCACTGTGCGATGCGCTTGGCAAGACTACTGGCGAAACTTTGTACAATGCGATCCGTGGCATTGATGAACGAAAACTCGAGTCTGACAAACCGAGGAAGTCTGTCTTGTGTGATATCAACATGAGTTGCTGATAAGTAGTTTTGGTTGTGTACTTGCTGATCTCTGACTTTACCTAGTATGGAATACGTTTTGAGAACGACGACCAAGCTAAGGCATTCATCCACCAGATGCTGAAGAAGTTTCCCGGAGATTGAATGCTATCAACATGTGTGGACGTTCTTTGACTTTGAAGATTATGAAACGCGATCCAAGTGCACCTGTTGAGCCACCTAAGGTATTCAGGAAGATGGGCTGTATTTAAATTGGGTGCTGATGAATGTTCACCATTTAGTTCATGGGGCACGGCATCTGTGAGACATTCAGCAAGCAAACTCTGCTCAGTAGCACAAATGGTAGAGCTACAAGCGACCCAAAGGATATCGGCGAACACGCATGGTCATTACTGGGTTCTTGGGGATTCGATCTGAAAGAGCTGCGCGGAATAGGCATTCAGATACAGAAGCTAGATACGCCGTCGCCACCTGACGGCACCGACCCTGGGCAAGTGAAGTTGCCCTTCCAAGCCAGAAGCTCCAAGACGAATGTACAAGATAATACTGAACAAGGCGCCATTCCAATGCCTATGATAATCACTGAACCCCCTTCGCCAGAAGATCCACTCCAGAATCAGGCCGGTCCATCACGTCCATTACCTACATTGGACCTCCCTTCTTTCTCTCAGGTCGACAAGGACGTCTTCGATGCGCTGCCAGATGATGTCAGGAAGGAAATAGAAGTCGAATATCAGCGTAGATCACGCTCACCAATGCCTCTGGAACAACCCTCTCATAACGTCTGACCGAAAATCATGGTCAAAGGCGTCAACGTCAAAAGAATCACTCAACAACTCGCACCGAAGAATAGGACGAGCGTATCCCCCCGTAAAAACACGCTCTTTGCAAAATGTGAAGTCCCATCATACATGCGTGTATCTGACACAGAGCTTCGCAAACTTGATATCGACCCAGATGTGTTTGCTGCATTACCTGTGGATTTGCAGCGTGAGCAGGTGATCATGGCTCGACATGCGAGAAGTGGAAATCTCCTTCAAGAACGTAAGATCATCAAGGCTTCTAGTCGTGCGTCATCTGCGCCTTATCGCAAGAAACCCCCTCCTTAGGCTAAGCACCCGGAGCCTCCTTTTTTTGAAGCAGCAGGGCAAACAGCCAGGGGAGAAATTGTACTTCACGGAAACTGGAGATGTTCAGACTATCATCGAGTCATGGGTCAAGGGATTCACAAAATATCCTCCGAAGCAAAAAGACGTCGACTACTTCAGCAAATTTTTAGTGCGGAACGTGGAATTGGCTGATACAGGCATGGAGAAAACCATTGCTGTAATGAAGTGGTGGCTTATCCTTATATTTATCTTTTCTATGTTCTCTGGTCGTGCTTTTTGTAGATCATATCGATTGACCACCAACTTTTGCACTCTGATACCAAAATCTATTGGGACGCGTACAATGACAACTGAAGTCTCAGATTCGCTCACTGCTGAAATTGCACAGGCAACAGGTGCACTGAACGATCTCCGACTACAAAATACCGATCCGGCCAGTATAGACACTGTCAAGTAGAGACTTGGTGAATTGAAGAAATCAATGGCTGCGATGAATAGTGCAGGCGGGAGCAAGGATGCTGGGAAGAAGAAGGAACGACTACTCCTCAAAACTGCAAAGGTGTGTTCGAATGCGCACTGCAATCATACACTTCTGAGGGGTACTCAAGTAGGCTGCATAGGGCACACGCGATTACGGCGCAGCGGAGACGTTTTGCCGGTAGCATGTTGAGCGTATCGTTAAGGATGTATTTACGTCCTATGGTGGGAGCGCCCTCGACACACCTGTATTTGAACGCAAGGACGTGCTTGCTGGAAAGTACGGCGAGGACCAGAAACTCATTTTTGACTTGATGGACCAGGGGGGTGAGCAACTTGCTCTTCGGTACGATCACATCGTTCCCTTGGCACGGTATCTAGCTATGGCTGGTGCTACTGTCCAAGCGAAGATTTGGCAAGTTGGCAAGGTCTATAGGAGAGACAACCCTGTGATGTCAAAAGGCTGAATGCGCAAGTTCTCACGAGCAGTACGCGTTTTCTCACTTTCCCTGGGGTATTTCGTATAATTTGTCACAGGATTTGGATATTACAGGTGCATAGGACCCAATGATCCCAGATGCTGAGATTATCAGTCTACTATGCACTATCTTGACGAAATTGGATGTTGGAGAATTTACAATCAAGGTAAGGTTGATCAAGTTGTCAGTAACGAACTCAAGGAACCTATCCGCTCTCATCACGACATCGAACGGGACAGCGTCAAGCACTACAAACGTGCATTAAAGGTTTGTCCTAGATTAGTGAAACAATGTTTGATAGCATCATAGTTCTCTCTGTTTTAGTTCTATGAATGTCCGGCGAAGAGAGCGTCCAATAATGGTCACGCTGTCGATCTATTTGCTGGCTGCTTGGATCAAGTGGGCTTGCTGGAGATGAAGGACGAACGGCGTCATCGTCCTATTTGATTCGTTTGCCACGTCGATTCTCAAGCAAAGCTTCCTGCGCATGTTCAATAAGGACGACCAGGACATCTTGCAGATGGGTTTTAATGCGACGTTTGACGTACAGGCAAGTCGCCTCGCATACTCTACACAACTTTTTGACTTGAATTTATTTAGACAGCTAAAGAACTGAAGGTTTCTGGCCTTATCGGACATGCAATCTCCGCTGGGAAGAAATCTGCCTGCGTTGGCGAGATGGAAATCGGTATGGGTCAAACATCAGCCTGGCGAATCAACTCCATCACACCTAGGACATCTGCTGCCATTTACTTCGAGGTCGTTACTCCTGCGGGCCAGCCATTGTCCCCCGGATCAAGGGGTCTTATTCAATTCGTTACCCATCATCAGCACTCATCGGGGCAAATGCATTTGCGTGTCACCACAATCGCTCGGAATTTTGCAGAAGCGAACTCTCCTAGCATTATATAGGATTTCTGTAAATGGGTTAGGTATAAAACGTGGTTTGGTTACCCCTAAGGGCCATAAAAACAACTTCATATTCAAGTAGGTCATCAAAACCTTCATATATAATCTACCTTAAGCCCTACAAAACAGTAATAAATAGTCTAAATACAATATTATAACCAACACATAGAGCACTGAGCAACCAGAAAATACTCATAGCATGAGTATATCAAGCCAAGTTAATAAACCAACCATGTATTACAGAGTTTATTTATGTGAAGTATATACATGTATATACTTCATACATAAATAAAGTCTTTATTACATGGTTGGTTTATTAACTTAGCTTGATATACTCATGCTATGAATCAATATGTGGATATACACCACATATAAAACAGTAGTGAAAGTGGTACACATTATGGTACGCCCATAATTATAATGTAGCAAGTATACTATATATAATTGTATGTATAACCCGCCCTCACAACAGTAGTGAGTGTGGTGATAGGTACATAATATGGTATATAAACAAATCAAATGTGATTAAAATGTAATAAAATTAATTACGTGATCAGGTCAGGTGACCTTCGCGGATACTCAATGTATTTGCAAACCAAGGGCAGCCGTCAGGCCGGGTGAGGAAGGAAGGGCGTAGGGCAGAGGGCATATTTCAATCTGAGTTGTAGGACATCAGATAATGAGACGAACCTTGTTTCGTTGATACAATCATCATCATCAATCACTATATACATTAACAATGCCTCCCAAGGGTAGAAGATCTGGTGGAAAGAAGACCGGAACATCAGCGGTGAGTCGAATTCTAAGGAAGATGAGAAGACATACTGAAATGAAATGTTAAACACTTATCAGGTGGGATCAGTAGCCAACCTTCAATTGGATACAAGACCTGTGAGAGCAGAAGTGCCTGAGAATGACTTGGGGAAAGAGACGCAAAGATTGGATACCTCGGTTGCTAAATGTAAGGCTGGCATTGCATGGCTGAATATCTTGACGTTTGCCCACCAATTTAAATTCAGCATTTACAATGATCGTCCTGAGAACGAAACAGAGACAAAAAAATTAATATCAGCATTCAAAACGAAAGGAATCGTGCCAATGAAAGACGTTACTGCGATCCCCATCATCATCTCCAAGAAGTGCATTGGAAACTGCCATGCTCTTGCGAGCGACTTCTCGGATCCTGATGTAGTACCAGAACTGAAGATTAGCAACCAAGACATCATTGTTGTTGCGTCGGGACAACATCGATTGTCAGCTCTATGAAAGTACCATCGCAGTCTGCAAGACGAAAAGACATCGTTAACAAAGAAGATTGAGAGGATAAAGGGATTGAAGCACACTACCGAGGACCATAAGGTAGAGTACGACAACTGTCGGCAACAACTGTCGACAGTCCTTGGAACGCTCATGGACCTGGGCAAATGGGGCATCATCGTGTACGATAGCAGTGAGTGTCCTTTTCCATGCATAGAACAGTTGTGAACGCATCCTAGAGTCGTATACGACTCTAGGTATAACAGAAGTAAGATACTGACATACCGTGTAACAGACAAACTGCTGGCCAAAGGAGACAGGTTAGCAAACCACCTAAGCAGCAACAGTACCCTACACAAGTACAAGCAAACGGAAGAGGAAGTCCTGGTCACTGTCTTGAAGGATATATGGGCAGCTTACCTGAAGGCTGCCCCCAATGAACGGGATGAATTAGCACATTCAATGCTTATAGACGTGCGGACAGAGAAAGACAAGAACGCACATCTACAAAAGGTCTTGCATGAGACGGGGCTTTGCTATACACTTTTTAGGCATCTCCTGCAATTGGGATCTCACTATCAAAGGCGACGCGAATTCTCTGTGACATGGCTCTCGAAATCCATTGACATTTGCATGGGCGTAAGTACACATCATTGAGTGGCGAGTATTGAAGACACTGACCATATCTGAAGGTATATGTTGTCTTGATGGAAAGTCGCTGCCTGACACTACACATACTCGCATGTCAAGATTCATTTCCTTCATACGGTGAAATCACTCACTTGCTCAACAAGGCAGAAAGGGGAGTTGTCCCAGCATGCGAGAAACTCGCAAGCTTGCGAGAATTATTGACAGACATTCCAAGTATCGAGGAGGTGGATATCTTGATCTGGGCAGATGTGATGCCTAAAATCAATAAGCACACAGAATCTGCATTTCATGGGGTCAAGAATACTTTGCTGACGATGTCCCCCACATATGTTGAAGCCCTCAGCAAGTATCGCTCTAACGTCATATTTACCTTGCGAAGCGTATGGTCACTGGCTGACAAAAAGCCCAATGAGATTGAGGAAAATGCCATCCTCAAGCATCTAGACAGCATCACCGCTCACCTTGAGCTCCATCTCGCTCCAGAAGAGGATTCTAACCATGTACCCGAGCCCTTGTTGACGGGGTGGATGTTGGACTACATTTGGAGCAGTCTAACGAAGATTCAATTAGCGATTGCGGAGGTAAGCTCACACATACATTCACAGATATATATCTCAATATTTACTTGAACAACAGATCAGTAGATGGTTTGAGCCCCTACTTGATTACTGGCGCATTTTGCATGGCAAAATGCACACTATGGACAACTGGTCTGCTGTGATGTTATGCAATGTGCATGCGGAACCAAGGCTTCAGTCATGCGTTGTGGCCGTTCAGGTGAGCAGTAATAGATTAGACTTGATTGACGTACTGAACGGACTGAATATACAGATCGTCGACTACATATGAAGGTACAGGAACAACATGGTCCTGCAACTCAACAATGCAATGTTGAGAATCGCACAGACCATGGACCCTCGCCTACATGACAAAAAATCTTTTGAAGCAGCCATCGGCCTCATGCAAAGCACTGAGATGGTGTTGTGCAACCAGCTGATGGGTCTAGTTCAGGCGAGGAGGCAAAAGGGAGTCATAGAACCAAAGGACTTATCTGGTGAGTCCATGGCCATCGTTGGCACGTTAGCGTTGCATGTCACCTCGTGGGACTGGACGAGCTCGAAGACGAAGAACTATGTACAAGACTCCATGCCTTGCGTTCAAGCAATCATAATGGAACGTGTGTATGCCGAGCAATACCGTCCCCAGCTGTTGGCGGACCCTACCATTGGCGCATTATGACGGGTTTTCAAGCTGGAACTCACCGAAGCTGTCCGGCCTAAGCAGACACTCACAAGTAACAGGAAGCTCGTCACGGTAAAAGAATGGAAATGGCATGACGGACTTACTCTCGACAAAGCTTTGGACGACCCAACTGATGTCATCTGCGACATGCATGATGAGTTCATTCAGGTGCAGCGTCACTCTGAGGAGCGTCTTGCCTCAGAGATTGCAGACCTGGCAGCTCTGCAGAAGCTCATCAATATGATTAGCAACATGCCAGGAGCGAAGGCATCATGTGTCCCCAACTCTGATATGTCGGCAGATCTTGCTAGACCCCTCGCTGATCTCATGCAAGTCAGTGGCCGCTTTCACAACTGTAGTGAGCGCATCTCCCATTCATTTTATCCCAATTACCATTCATTATCATATCTACACCTGACTTGTCATATTTATTAGGGATTCTACATCAACATGTCTCGTCAATGGAACCGCTTGTTAGCAGACAACCCAGAGCTTGCTTTCAACATGTCGAAGGACACAACTGTTCTCCCTGTCATTCTTCCACCATCTCTTCATGATTCGCATACGACGGTGAGTTTTCTATTTGCACATATATATATTGAAATGTAGGTCTTCTTGCGATATAATTAGGAGCGAAGCTCCAGGGGGAAAGATGACCCACAGGAGGTCAAGGATAGGGTAGGACAGGACCGGAGATAGAAGGTCCAGAGGATGAGGAGTAGAGGAACAGAGAAGGGGAGCTCCATGGATCTGGGGGGAAGTGTTGCCCTACTATAGAGGAGTAGGTCCAGAGATCATGTAAAGAGGGTACAGGCTACTACAGACAAAGTCCAGAGTAGAGACAAACAGAGGAAGACTACCAAAGGTAGAGCTGGAGGTGAACAGGGATAAAGATAGGAAAGCATAATATAACAAAGGGTCAAATGTTTGGCCTAGGGAAAAGTGCGAGTTTATATACTATAGGGAACATAGGTATGGATCAGTAAGCAAAGTCCAAGGCTATGTATGTACCATGCAGGAACACATTAGTTAGTTCAACAGAACATAAGTATATGAACTCAGAGATGAGGTATGTACAGAATAGATTATCCAGATGGAATTGAGAGCCGGAGACAAGGACATACCCTAAGATATAAGAGGAGAGAAAGTCCAGACATAATAATGGGTGAGAAAGTCCAGACATAATAATGGGTGAGACTGTGCTCAGAGTGGACTAGGAAGTGTGTAAGGCGAGCAGGCTAGCTGCGGAGGTCCAGAGTTATGGAGATCAGGGCCAGAGATCATAGTGGAGATGGGGTGTGAAATATGGTATGTGACACATGTACAAACTATGCACCAAATAGAGCTATGTGGACAAGGCAAGGACATGGAAGGACATTGATTCATGGAATGTGGACCAGCAGGTCAGTATGGTCTGCAGTAAGTGTGTGATGCTGGCGTCTCGTGCTAAAGGGGCAAGATGGCCATAGACTTTAGATGTGTGTCAAAAGATAGGGTTTCAAGATCAGCACCAAAATGTTTGTCACACTAGGAGTTAAGCCAACATTTTCAGAGCTGTGTTTGAACCACTCTTGATTGATTTGCCAATTGCCATCAACCTTTACACTATTTTTGAGGCTTGGAGTGAGCAAATCAGTAGCTGCCCAAAATTTCTTCTGTAGGTACCATTTGACACCCAATTGACAAAACTAAGTAAAAGTGGTGTATATTGTTGTGATGAGCAAACTCACGCTGAGCTCAAAATGGCATATTTTTATATAGGAGTCAACCAGCAATCATTATCCTTAACCTTTGGCTTCACCGTCCTATGTTGTACCACTTTACCATGCATTTACCCCTATCTAACGGTATCGTTCCACACTCTGAAAGCCTCGTTGCAGCTTAGCGGCTGTACTACGGCAACTAACCCATAAAGCAGTGATCTTCGGGAATCTCCATGAATCCATTAGGCATCCTCAAGCAAGATTTACCATCCATCCAATGTCCATCCAGTCTTGCTGGTACATTATGTTTTGTAAACTGTAGTGCAGTCTCATTACATATCTGCTGCATGTTTATCCTATCACTTCTGTCTCTGTAGCTATTCTTTCATATAAAATTCCTAGGTACCTGTACTCTTTGCTAACTTCCCTCCTATAGTACACATGGTACTTGGGAATAGTCACCACTACTGTCTCTAATGGAATAAAGTCTTCTACTGAAGTCACTGTCTCTAAAAATTGCTTTACCGCTTGATGCACCACCGCTCTTTACCACTTTCCTGCACTTGACCGCTTGTGCTAACGCTTTCCCACGCTTCACACTACTTGACTGCTTGTTTACCAGAGAAGTTCCCACGCTATACCGCAGTTTTACTGTTAATGCTACCACTTGTCTACTGCATTCCCATGCTTACTGCTAATTTTACTGCTAGTTTCTCACGAACTGGAGGTCACTGCTAGCATCTTGCTACCTCCAACGGCATTCTTGCACCTCAGGTTGGGTATTATTGGACTATACTTACTAGCATTCCCTTTAGGGTCGAGTGTTCTTGCCTTTGCAAGTGAAGCAGACTAGGTAGAGCGCAAGACTCGCATACTAGCTTAGGCTGTGGTTCATCTACAGCCCAGGCTAGATTGTATCTTGACACCTCGCTCAGCTGCTATCCAAAGGAAGGATGAGGGAATGAAGGGAAAATTACATGACAAGGGTCCATTATATGATAAGAAAAATGAGCCCACTAAGACACTATGAGGCTTGCTTGAGAAATCCCTAACCTCTCCACTATTACATGTGCACCTGAGTGCCTTCAAGGTGTGCTTAAGCATGAGAAAGATGCAGTGAGGTGCACACTTCACCAAAGGTGTGAACTCATCAAGTTTTGTCACCAATATCCATTGAGTAACAATGTATATTACACACCTGGGTTGTGTTGGTCAGGGCATCTGGAAGGTACCATGTGATGATGGCACCAGATACATTGAGAATTGTGGTGGGTATGTCAACCAACTTTACTTTGTTCTCTCATGGCCAGGAGGACATCTCTCAAGCAACTTCTCCTCTTTCTCATCATTATGCCCAGTGTCCATTGGGGAGATCAATTTGCTATATGTAGGAAGACCAACTGGGAAACTGTTAGGGTATATCTTTTTTGGTAAGGTTTATGAGTGCTACATAATTTCCTTTCCTTCTTCATTACATAATTTCCTTTCCTTCTTCATTACATAATTTCCTTTCCTTCTTCATTACATAATTTCCTTTCCTTCCCCATTACATAATTTCCTTTCCTTCTTCATTACATAATTTCCTTCCCATCCCATTACATAATTTCCTTTCCTTCTTGATTACATAATTTCCTTTCCTTCCCCATTACATAATTTCCTCTCCTTCTCCATTACATAATTTCCTTTCCTTTACATAATTTGTGTTCCCTTCCCTTTCCTTCCTTCCTCTTTCCTTTCCTTCCTTCCTCTTTCCTTTCCTTTCCTTCCTTCCTCTTTCCTTTCCTTTCCTTCCTTCCTCTTTCCTTTCCTTTCTTCCTCTTTCCTTTCCTTCCTTCCTCTTCCCTTTCCTTCCTTCCTCTTCCCTTTCCTTTCCTTCCTGCCTCTTCCCTTCCCTTGCCTTCCTCTTCCTTATGTAATCACCTTTACCACCAATGATTGTGTATACAATTATGTGATGTACACTAATAACAATTGATTATTTTCACCTTAGCATTGCTAACCAATTATAAAACAATTATTTATTTTCCTCTTTCCTTTTCTAACCAATTATATAATTTCCTCTTCCCTTTCCTTTTCCTTTCCTCGAGGAAAACATTACGCCCCCATAATGTTTCAACTCATATAGATAGTAGTGAAAGCACGACAATGAATCACTGAGGCCGTGAGGATTTCAGCGAAACGCGAACTTGGGTCCAAATACCTGAGCGAGCGAAAAATTGAGAAAAAACAACAGAAGAATATGATTCGAGGTCAAAAGCAACAGACGCAGGAAGACGACTGATTTTAATGAGGTGCCACTGGTAAAATAATGATATAACCCACTCCGTTATGGTAACCGGAATAAATCCGCATGGAACATCAGAATGATCGCACAGTGTTTTTGGATGCCAATCGAAGCACTTACCTTACTAAGAAAATTCTGAGAAGTGGAACCCTCGGAAGTAGAACCACGGTGGAGTGGCTTCTCATAAGAAAAGCAGCAGTCTTCGTACGAAATTCTGCTCTATTGTGCACAAAAAGTTGCCAGCTCAGATATTCGTCTTCATAGGTGACCTAGAGCAGTAGACCCATCCTAGCCACATGTAAACAATTGACCTGGAAGTACCAATTATAGTGTACAAACACACCTCGAGAGTTTTGTGACGACGAGATAGCGGTATGGTATCGCCGCAAGTGACTCTTAATGTCTTATTCAAAAGGGCGTGCTCCTCGCTACTCAGCTTCAAGTTGATAGACCAGTTGTCACACAGCCAATTTAACAATTAGTATCGGCGATCACAGAGCGGCTCTATAACTTGATCATGTGAAATTATCAACACTGATCAAAAAGTGACAACTGACGACATTCGGTTCGTCCTCGTAACTGCATTCCTTACTTGCAAAACCACCAGCTCTCACATGGACGAATGATGATCGCCTCAAGAATACCCGCAAGGTCGTCGAACGAAGCTCAAGCATGAATTAGTAACAAGGGCGTAATGTCCTCGATCTGGTATAGGCAGTCTGAGCGTCATTCAGCGCACAAGCACAGTCTATACAACCTCGACATCGACCACTGTATCGAGTTTGTCCGAACCACACCAAATGATCATCAATAGGACCAAAATACAATGTCCCTTGATTAACAGATGGCTGGCTTACACGTGCCCATCGCTTCATTGTAGGTGATCACCTGGAATGAGCTCGGAAGTGTGATTTCTTTGACTTTCTGCAATGTGTAAAACAAGCTTTTCAATTATGGAGCGAACCTTGCGGCCTCCGATTCACCATGTATTGGATGAGAAAATATTGGAATCCATACCACATGGAACAAATGCCATTTCTAGATCAATTTACATGAACTCGGGTTGTCTAACCCTCCGACCATCTTCATCGCGGAAGCACTTGGCTGTCTGAAAATACTTGTCAATAGCTCCAAGACAGATAAGCAACTGTTTTAGTTGCTATGGATACTGGAGAAGGGCGTAGGTAGTGCTGGGGCAGAATTGTTTGCGACTAATTGTGCCAGTTGTGCCGGCAGAAGTGGCAGAATCGCCATTTTCTGCCACCTGGCAGAATTCTCAAAGTGCTACAAAGCTATGTATATGATAATGTATGGTAAGCGTCACTAAGAAAACACCATCAGAAGAGCATCAGCGTGTCCACAACCCACCGTTCGTCGTCTTTTGCGCTATGATCAACTACTATGATCTCGTCATCAACAGATTTTGGTAGAAGACCTTGGTCAACACACTCCAACTCCGCAAAATCGTAAACCTGACCTTCCAATACTTCATCCAATCCGTCAATCAGTACTCGTTCCATGGATTCTTTTCGTGTTCTAGCAGGGCAAATGCTGCATCAATCTCATCGAGTGACATTGATTTAGGACCTGCAAGATCATCATCGACGTTCCGAGTCTGAGATGCGAGCGGTGGTGCCCATGCAAAATTGGCTTCTAGATCAGCAGCTATTTCCTGGCTGGGCACCAGTATGCATGTGCGCATGACGTCGACGAGTTGGATTTCCATTAGCCACAGCCTTCTGGCGAGTATGGTAACGAAGATTCGCTCGAATCTTTGCCAGTGCTTCAAATGTGTCTACCAAGAGATTGCAGCGCTTCGGAGACTGAGTGCTACCCATGTCCGAAAAGAGTCGTTCGACATACTGCGTAGGTTGAAGGGTGTATTTTCCATCGTGCTGTGCAGTTGATTAGCCAACGCGAAGCGCAACCAAAAATTATCTTGCACCTTCTGGCATTGACCTCAAAAGCAGTGGAGTCTCTACTTCAAGCAAACCTAAAACTGACTATAATCTTAGGACATTTTACAGATATCAAGAGCACGCACTATCATCTTGCAGAGTATCCCAAATGATTCGAGTAACTTGACTTCTTTTTCTGATGTTGCCCGCAAGGTCAGTCCTCCAAAGATAAAGATATCGAAAACGTGCCCTAAAATCTTCATTGACCTATAGTTGATCTCATTAATAGTGGAAGAACTCCGCGTCACCCCGCATACCAATTTCTGATTGTCCAACAGTATGAATGACATGCTGCGATAGGCAGAATTGAGGAGAGTAAAATTGTTTACTTGAACCTCAATTTGTCCTGTACCTTCCTTGATGATAATACAGACGACTCTTACTTCACTCTCTGTCCTATCGTTAACTCGATAATTCTTACAGCGCTGGCTCTCGTGCATTATACGGCTGGAACGAGAGGCTCTAGCCTCTCGTAACAACACATTTTAAAGGTCTTACCTCCCATTCTGTCCCCAGTGAATGTGATGTCACCCAAGGCAGATTCGTTCTCACCATGTCAATGTAAGTTCTACAGCCTCACTTTCGCTTGTTTCAGCGAGCGAGTTGTTTTCTATCATTTTTATCAACTGACAGTATGTTTTTAGGCGCATATATGCATGAAAACTAGGCCTTGCGAGAGCACCTCTCACTATCGGGTGAAAATGCTTCCTTCAATAATTGACTGACTGAAATTCGGTATAAACTTGCAGAGCGCCTTCTGACAGAGTGTTGCCAAATCCATCTAGCGGTACGCCTTGCAAGATGAACTTGCGGGATATAACTAATGGCACATTAGGCATTTCACAGCCCTTCTTCGACTAGCGCTGGTATCGAGATTCACATTCAACTATCGATGAAAGAATTTTCGCCATTAGCTCACCAACAGAATTGTGACATTCTGGAATTGCAACTTGTAAGTCCTTGATTCTCTCTCAATAGATCTTCTAAATCATCATCTACTAGGTCGCTTCCGATACATGGACCAAAGCTGTCTCCGAAAGACGCCTGGATTAGATTCAGCACGATTCGACCCTGCACGATCCCACATACATATTTCCTACAATGTTTTTTTTTTCACATTCAATGTTGCCACGACTGTCTTTCATTCCCTTGGCTGATTCAAGTGTGTTTGGTAGTGCAGCTCTTTTATCGTAATTTCATGATGCTTCCTCAATATGAAACAAAGCTGAAAGGTGCACTTGTTGAAGTGCGTAGGCCATTTATCACATCAAGTCATCGAAACACGACAATTTCAACGATATCTTGCTTGTCCTCGCTCCGCCTGCAGCCTTACCAACTAGTTCGTTCAAACATCGTCGCCTCAATGATGGCCCCTCCTGCGGACCGACGGAGCAAAGAAAAAACCCTACTTAGAAACTGACTTATCGTATGTGCTCAGTCTTATAATTAAGTTAATAGTTCTTTAACATTGCATAACTCAACCCATTATCACGCGTGTAACATTTATTTGAACCTATGCCGATAACATACTTAGTACAAGCGCCCCGTTCACCTTCAAATATTTTCTAGCCCGTGAATTTCCACAGCAGAGACGATTTGACGGAACACTTCATCTACTCTGCTCACTACACGCAACGCTTGGCGAAAGTTACCGAAACCAATGACTAGAATGCCACCAAATAGTTTGTTGTAGACCTTTGTGATTCGACGACCTGGATCTTTCAGTCTCCGACTCTGAGAGTCCTGAGGTACGCAGTGTGCATGATAGCGTGTTCACCATGAAAGTCTTCGCTCGTACCTGTATCCCAAAACCCCTTTGTTGCTTCCAACGCACATAAAACATTACTGTATTTGTATGGAATCAGTTTTACGGCAAGGTCTCACAGTGATTAGGCAAGCGGAGTCCCTAACATCATGCTCGTACAAGTTTTATTTGCAAACAGAGACAGAAGTACATCACACAGCAGCACAAAGCAAAGCAGATGTGAGGCTCGAAGTAACGTTCTCGAATGAGCAATAAAGCTGGTTCAACAGCCAGAAAGAAAGAGATGCGTGACAGACGCACAATGGACATACTAGACGACTGACATCTTTAGTGTTTTCGTATATTTTGGTACAGAGATGAAGACAGAGCAAAGATATTATTCCGTGAAATACACAGCGAATTTCCGCGAGAGCGTCGATAATGGGAGCCGAAATCGGGTACGTGACGTGTCCGAGTGTGAAGGCGCGTGAGCTGAGCACTGCAGTAAAGCATTTAGTAAGAGCATGTGTTGCGTACGTTTTTATAATTCATCAGAAGACTACTCACCTGCTGCATAGATGACATCTGGGGTCAAAAATACGGTGAAAACAGAAACTGTCATCACGGCCTGGTGTCGAACCGAAGGATGCACGAACCCGATGCAGGTCATCTACACACAAAAATAACTTCCTCTGCACAAGCTTCGATATCGCCGTTTGCAGCCACGGAGGGTCCGTGCAACAATAGATCAGCGCCGTACGGTTCGCACAGAATGCTTGGTGTCTTCCACCCGGCTAGAAACCCCAGACAGATAAGAGTCCACATGGCATAAACTGAAGAACGACTTAAGAAAATCTTCAAAAAAAGTACCTTACTTAAATCCAGTCATATGCGGACGTCGAAGCAGATTGGATTTTTCAAGTTAGTTAGCGATGCAACAGCAAGAGAATGAACGGATATCGGAACGACGTGATGACAAAGTACAAAAGTGTCTGTTAAATTTGTAGTCGTAAATCAAATAAAAGTGGAAACTTCAAGCACAGAGAAATAAAAGGAAAATTTTCGATCCTTGAAACCCTACTTTTACTAATAGTCTGAAGTAGGTGACATGTCACACGTTCATCAAATATACGTGACGTGTCCATCACTCTCCTGATCCATACCTGTCCATCACCAGTAACCTTCCTCTGCTAACATATTTCTACTTCATCTATGGCCGTGATAACACGATCGATGACACATCAAATTAAGAGTGTTGGACGGCTTGGTTTAATACCAAAGGAAAGAGTGAGTTACGTTGTGTATTGAGGTGACTGCTAACAATACAAACGGACAAACCAGTGTGCAAGAGAGCTGTACATCCAAAATATTTCCAAACGTCCTCTGCCATTAACGTCTATTTCCCGCGCAACAAGGAGCGGTGTACACATGAACCGTCCTGCAGAACTATTGGTGAGTGACAACTCGTCCATGTTTTCGCACAGCTGACATACAGAAGGGTAACAAGCAGGATATGACAGTTTGTTTTTGATAACGCCGAAGCTTCTGTTGAGGAAACGATACAGTGTTGTAATAATGCGAGTACAATGGTAAGCCACGAAGATTATGGTCCCGGGGCCGCTGCTAACACCAAGCATTTTCAGATCGATACCACAAGCGTGAAGCACGAAACGAATTCAAACGATATTTCCATTAAAGCAAAGGATCTTGGAAATGACATCATAGTCAAACAGGAACATCATCATCATGCATATACATCTGTTACCCACGGTGCGTCTCAATTATTATGAATATACGTGACTAATATATAGTATAGCATTGTGGGGATCAACACCATTGACATCAAGGGGCATGTAGATTTCAAGCACTTCCATC
Organism: Suillus spraguei; assembly: GCA_016800925.1. NCBI lineage: Eukaryota > Fungi > Basidiomycota > Agaricomycetes > Boletales > Suillaceae > Suillus > Suillus spraguei. Next base: position 5,057 of record JABCPU010000493.1, on the reverse strand, counting down.
ATTAAGAAGGGATTTAAACGAAATGGAGCTGTAGCTGCCATCCTCATGCACAGTTAGGGTATGTTTCTATGTAGATCACACGACATTTTCAATACAATGCCTTGGAAAAATATTCATAGTGATAGCTTTTGAGAAAATGTGTTCCGTAATATTTTTTGTCGTGCATGGTGCGAGAAGTATATACCTTATGTCACTTTGTGGATGATTGGTAGAGATGTAGTCTGCAACAGTGCCGCATTATAATGTTTTATTATGGTACCTATTTTCCATGTCCGAACGCCAGATCATATTGCTTGGCTATCTATACTACAACTACTTTCATATTGACAGACCAGATCTTCGTCGCTTTTGTTTACTTGTGGAGCTGGACAGACAAAAAGGTCCCACTTGTTACGATATTTGGGCGCACGAAGTGTCCTAGAATGGCAAGATCAGAGTCCGCTCGCTTCAGGCTCTTATTGGTTACCAAGCTGCGACAACGAGCATCTATCCGATTATTAATTGATGATCTTGTGCTACCATGTGTACCACTATACTATTATTTTCACAATTGACTATGTAGTAAGGGAGTTAGGACGATCACCACCTCTGCACTGCAGACTTGTCCCCCGCCACGCCATGTTTCTCACAACTAATTTTGGTAAAATTTGCGGTCTAACACAAGCTCAGTTAAGTCCTGCCAAAAGCTTTTGATTAGAGCTACTTTCATATCTTCCATTCACAGCTTTTTTCTACTTGTGGAGCTTCAAACGAGTCCCCGCTCGTTACAATATTTGGGCGCACGAAGTGCCCTAAAATGGCTGCTTGTCCGATGCTCTGCCTAACACAATTGTGGTACTCCTGCCATGCCTTGAAATGCACAAAAAATCATTTAATGAAAGTTTATATACTACAGGGGACGACATGCTACAAGCGAATGTAGTAAAACTTGTTCAGTAACGGAGACATTTTCATGGGTGTGGACAACCATACTTCCAATGGATCATTCTGGGGGTGCGCATTCGACGGTGTATTTCTGCAATCAATGTAACCTTTTACAGCATTTACGACAACATCCAGAAAAAATTGCCATATGAAGGACACAGATGCGGAGATTTGCACTGTCTCCATGCATCGTTACTCGCGTTAACATATCTAAGTCCAGCCTTCAGCGGAGATGAGCCCCTAGGTCAGGGTTTATCCACATCAAGACATATGCTTGTCTTCATCGCATGACTGCAATTGCGGATCCCGAAAACACACTTCTAGATCTTCGGAGGAATTGAGGGGCCTATTGATTACCTATTTACATCGCCAAAGTTTTCATTAACATTGTGTGCTACACTTCGGTACCAAATGTGTGTCAGTCCCTCGCTGAGTCATTATATTGAGTATTTTACATCGGTGATCCTGCAATTGATAATATATTAGCTACAAATTTCAATAACGACGTAGCAAAGTCTCCAAAATATTGATTTAAGTTGGTTCAATCTTATTCGGGTCAGCAATATCTGATGTTCCGTCCATAATGTAATGATATCTTCGTAATCTAGGGTCCACCATAATGATGCTCCTTAACGATCTTGACGACGCTAGTCTTAAAAACTCTCATAAAAGTTCCACATCAGACATTTTACCCGCCACAATGATCCAATTTACACACAGAGAAGCACAGTATATATACTCCGTTGACCCTGAAACACATCAGCATACCATACATTCTTGTGCCTCACCATTTTTTATGATCTTGTGGCTGGATCGATCTGAGATGCAAGTTTTTCGGGCGCTGATATGTTGATCCATAGTGTATGATGACATGTGGGTCCGTAACGTGAAGAACGTCATGATGATGCTACTCGATGATGCTAGATGGAAGATACTTAAGAGTAGTCAGCATCTCCACCATGCAGTGTACGACCACTGTTAGATACAACAGAGCTGTTGGAACTAAAAGAAATGCGTCAATTCAGTACAACTTGTAAATGATGGACGCGTTTAAATTCCCAACCATGTCGTCTCCATCCACTAGTGCCATTTTATTCCTGTTAAAATAGTCAATCACGCAAAATCCAATGCTATGAAAAATATTCAGAAGATTTTCAGATCTATGGAGATGCGGACTCCATCTAGAATCTTCGATAGCACACATAACCATGTAACACTAATCAACAATGTTTAACTGCAGTCTCATACATTATCACCCTCGATTATACAGATTACAATATATCAGCCATGTATGTCGCTATACTTGTAATCATTCTAGCGCTTATAAATCATTATTTGGTAGGTGTGTGGTGTAGCGCTTAGCACTTGATTGACCACTTCGCGCATACCACGGTGATATAGACACTCGATGAATTATTCTGCCTTTAACAAACAAAAATAAAGCATCTTGCCACACACCTTGCACTCAGAATATACATGCAATACAGAGGCAATTGAACGATATGTGGTATATTTGTGTGATGGACTGAATACCGGACAGTACGTCAATAGACCAAGGCTTCAGGGTTGCACTGAGTGAGTGATGGACAGAGTTGAGATACGTCTTGGAATCACAATAAGTAGGACTGTCTCATGAATATCATGAGATCTTATACGTGGGAAATATGTCAACAAGTATACCATAATTGCCTCTACGCAACTACAAATCAATGTCCGTATTATTTACCATAGGACCTTGCGCCAACACAGAATAAAAACCACATTACTTTATGTATGATAATGATAACTCTTGTCAAATCATAGCGGAAGTATGAGGCAAGGTGTCTTCTACTTACAATGATATTGAGGACAACTTCTTGGCAAAGTGATCTTTACTGCTGCGGAAAAAGACAAAATTAACAAAGAGGCATAGATGCAATGACTCATACTCCTCTCATTTTCCACCTGATAATATGGAGCGCAGTCCTCGTATAATACCAGAACTTATTATCATCCAACATTGCCATAGCTTGAGGGGCATTCATATCGAGCATGCCGTGTCAGACGTCAAGCATAAGCATACATCATCATGTTAAATTGAACAAAAAATACCAGAGAAGCCCAACCATCACACGACACTAATCGAATACATATTTCCGTGCAAGAGAGCGATAGAAATAGTTGTGACTATAGTGCTCCACAACACAGAATCGGAAAAATGCACAAAGCACATAGGTAGCTATATGGAATAAACCTATATTTTGGGTAAGCTGTTGTGGTATAGAGTGTTCAACAAACTCACGACAACGCACGACCTTAATTATATATTACACTCCTGTCACACCACCATTTCACTATCAATGATGAGGACTGGTTTTGTGCAGCTGCGAGTAGCCCTTTTGTGGAATTTACCACAAATCCATTCCATCATTTGCTGCCGCGCCGCAATTCGTGCACTAGCGAGAGGGACGTAAAGGTAATGTAGATGATTGGTGGACTTATGTCGAAATGTGAATACAACGTGGGTCTGTATATACCCAGTATGCGGATAACGGTACCCTGGAAGGTCGGTGTAACTGATAGCGAAGATGAAGGGCAAGTCATGCCAACAACCTGGAATGTGTCGCCAATCCCGATTGCAGCATCTGTGATGCCACAAGGAAACCCATGAAAAATATAGCTGCACACATGCGGTAGTGCATTTGTGTCAAAGATGGGGAGTATATGGGCACGAACAATTTTTCTTGAATGCATAGATGATGAGTATGGTACGCTGAAGACGATAAATGTACACGTCCGTAGCGGTGCTGATATTTGAGAGAGGACAAATACAAGATGATTCGCTGAATAAATCCTCATCTAGCTCATCTCAGAGGCAAATTTTGCTAGGAACTCGGACATATTAAGCTACTGACACGCACGGAAGGTCTCACTAGCTACATACAGAATTAAGATATATAAACATTGCCGTAAATGCTACTGGTTGCGATGGTACAATTAAAATAAAGTGTACACATAACGCCAAAGTTAATGGCAGGTAGAAGAAAACCAATGGCGGCATTCAAGCTACACTTTAATGCCTAATTGCACCAAGTGTTGAAGACGCCCTATCGAACTTGATCACACACCCGCTCAATATATTCATTTATATTCAATATAGAATCCCTGTTTCTTCACGGCGATGTATTCCATCAATCATTATCTTTCTTTTACGACACCAGTCTCCATTTATACATTAATTTTGCCCGTCTTATATATTAAAATGGTATGAAAACTGCTCTTGACTTTATCTCTAAATCAGTATTATTGCTATTCCCTTCATTCATTTCCTTAGGCATGCTGTCATCCTCAGTAATAATATGATACGGTGTACTTCTTTTTCTGTAATATACATGGATCTATATTGCAACCTTACCTTGTGTCCTAACTAGAAATTGGTTCGTTCACATGTATACCTCCCAAATCTCAGTGGCCGCATACTTTTTACTCTGATTAGCCTTACCAGCAATTTAGCGTTTTTGGCCATATCTGTCAATTGCAATTTTTATTGTTATCAAATATCACTACAATCACGACGCAGCTTGTCCAATATTTTTGATATTACACAATACCGTTCCACATGTCATGGGTGCCGTCAGCAAATTATATGTCCGTATCTCCCGTCCATGACCTGTATTCTTCTAAAGGTGCACCATTTTTTTTGCCGGGTCCATCAGCATACCTGAGGAATATAAAGTGGGGCTTGGGCATGCAACTCAGGTGGTTGCCAGTAACAACTTATCCATCGTTTACCCTTGAATATTAAACGAAATTCATACATCGCCAACTGCATCATCTAGTGCCTCTATGGGCGTTCCGTCACCCATGTTGCATTTACACTCCAATGCATATCAAGCACATCAATGCCAACCGTTTACGCCCCACTGCTTTTTCATACCTCTCCATTCACCAGCGACCCTTCGGATCACTTGTTACATTGATCACATTTTTTTGCGGTGCACATCGCTCAATCATGACTCTGGAAAATACAAAGCCAATGCAATCTAATAGTAAGAATGTGCAGGAGCTAGAACAGAAAAAAAAGCGAGCTATTTATAACCTTTCAGGACACATATCACTTGGAAAATGTGCTGCAAGAATGACATGATTATGAT
>JABCPU010000492.1:0-46488 GCA_016800925.1 Suillus spraguei | reverse complement strand
AGGAAGATGTATACATGCGGCAACCACCTGGTTTCGAACGTCTTGGCCCGACGGAGGGAGTCTCGTTGCGCATCTGCTGTCCTCGCTTTATGGTCTCAAGCAGGCAGCGTATGACTGGTACGAGTTGTTACGCGATGTGCTAACACGTCTCGGTTTCTTGCGTTGCGAGGCAGACTACGCAGTCTTCATTTTCGATCATGTCAATGCGCAGGGTGTGCGTGTCATCTGCATTATTGCATGGCACGTTGACGACGGCCTGGCAGGGTCCAACAATCGCGCATTCCTCGACCAGACGAAGAGTCAGATTGCCAAACGCTTTGGCATCACCGATCTCGGCGCCGTATCCAAGTACCTCGGGATTCAATTCATTCGGGATCGCAAGACGCGTGAATTATGGATGCATCAGGAGGACTACATACTCTATCTACTGGACGAGCACGGCATGACCAACTGTAATCCTGTCGCCCTTCCTATGGACCCGAATTTTCCTTTCGGGCGTCCCACTGATGTTTTCCCTCATATCGACGACCTTCACACCGAGTACCGCAAACTGATCGGCGAGCTCCTGTACCTTGCCATGTACACGCGACCTATTGCGCTTGCTGTCATGCGCCTCTCACAATTCAACGCGTCTCCCGAACCGAAACACTACTCCGCTGCCAAGCACGTCCTTCGCTACCTTGCAGGGACGATCACGATGCGTACGCACTATGGGGGTGCTGGGATCAATCCAGCGTTGCATGGATTCTCTGACTCTGACTGGGCGTCGTGCCCCGAGGACCGCGTGTCGATCTCGGGATATGTTTGGTTTCTGAATGGCGGACCTGTATCACACTCGGCCAAGAAACAAACGACTCAGGCTCTCTCGTCCACAGAAGCAGAATACATGGCCCTCACCGCAGCGATCCAAGACGGCATATGGCTCCAGTCTCTATTCACCTGCCTCCAGTTCACCATTTCTCTCCCTCTGCAGTTATTCGCCGACAACGCGGGTGCCATCGCTCTCTCCAAAGAAGCCGCGAACCATATCCGTACTAAGCACATCGATCTGCGCTATCATTTCATTCGTCGTCACATCGAAGAAGGCACTTTCATACCTATCTGGGTCTCCACGCACAAGAACACTGCCGACATCTTCACCAAGGCTCTGCCTCGTCCTGCATTCACGCATCATCGTTCCGGTTTATCTCTCGTGTCTAGTTGAAGGGGGTGTGTTGATATTCAACGTCGTCATCGCTCGTCATAGTTAGCTTTCTATTTTTACTTTCGGACTCTGTACGTATACCTTATAAGCCTCGCGCTTCGCCCCACTTGTACCTCAGCCGTTCTTATCATAACGCTGAGGTATGTATTTCGTTTCCTGCACGCCGTCTCTAGCTCATGTATTTCGTACCTCTAGACCTCGGTTCTAGGTACTTGCAATGTTAGCCGTTCTTATCATAACGCTGAGACCTCGGTTCTAGATCTTCTAAGAAAACGTGGACCAGGATTTGTCGAAAAAAAGAGTAGTGTTGATGAGCGAGTGGAAGCAGAGCAGGTACAGAGCATTACCGGGGTGCAAAGAAGGTCTGACAGAGTCAGACAACAAGCTATTCTCAACAAATGACTAAAAAATACACTTGATCAGTGGTGATCGAGGTCCTGACTAACTCTGCCGACACGTACCTAATTTATTTGAGATCTGGGAGCTGCACTGTTTCAGGATAGAAAAAATGGTATTATTAAAGTTGAGAATGAAGCTGGGTAATAAGGCTGTGAGTTTCGGTGTCAGTTGCAGACAACAAAAAGGAACGAGAGAACTGCACGGCTTAGCTTTACTCAGCGCTTAGCTTTACTCAGCGCTTAGCTTTACTCAGCGCTTAGCTTTACTCAGCGCTTAGCTTTACTCAGCGCTTAGCTTTATCAGCGCTTAGCTTTACTCAGCGCTTAGCTTTACTCAGCGCTTAGCTTTACTCAGCGCTTAGCTTTACTCAGCGCTTAGCTTTACTCAGCGCTTAGCTTTACTCAGCGCTTAGCTTTACTCAGCGCTTAGCTTTACTCAGCGCTTAGCTCTAAGGTTCTCATACTTGAACATGAGACTGAACTCAGTTACCCTACTGAACCTGGTAGTTTGACTCGGAACATCAGTTCAGCATGACTAAAATAACGACCGTGTCAATCAACTTTGAATGAAAGCCGAATGCAGAATTCCGATCAGTAGTAAACTTGAAAGATCAATTCATCAGTGTGGCTACTAAATTGAATAGTACGGTCCCAACCTTTGCCATGAAGGAGAAGAGTGTAGGCTCAAAAGCGACTACATAACAGTATGCGGCATGACAGCGAGCGAGTCAGTGAGATAGAACAGAAGTGACTCATCAGAGGACCGGTGAGACAAGTTATATTGTCTTATACCATTGCATGACAATATTATGCGGAACATATCCTTTATTTCCGTTACTAAAAGCAACACAAAGTCATATCTCACGGCGTAAAGGCCCTGCGATCAACGTAACGCACCCTAAAGGACTCATCAGTTTTCTGATGGCCAAGTTGTCGATCAGTGGCCCGTGCCTCGCAGGAGATTGACAGGATATGTATGCATAGATTGCCGGTGCTATTGTGTGTCGGTGGGGATGCCGGGTGCTACTGCGTCTTTGATGGGATATTGTAGATACTAGAAGCTAGAAATCTGATGTGGGGTGACAATGTTTTATCACAAAGAAAGTAAAAGAGGAAACGCACCAAAAACTAATGGTTTTATTTGTGTCTTAAAATGCGTGATGTACGGAATACTCGAACTTGAACTTAAACAAGTTGTTGTCAATGGGTATAATTGTACGTCCAATGGGTTCCAATGAGATTGAGAGTCATGGAAATCCGGAAAAATCGACTGTCACTTGATATCTCGACTGCTGCATGGAAGGAGGACATGGTCAAAGAGCGGTAAGTATGATTGAATCATTGACCCATCAATTGAGTACAATCGTAAGCAATAATTACATAAATTTCACGCTTACGACACACTGACAGAAACTGTATCTCCTACCCTGCTTTCCAGAAGAACGATACCGTCAAGTTGGAAACTGGCAAGACACCCTCATTTTGTCAAAATTCTGTGACTGAACTGGACCCATTTCCATTATTGCGACGGTATTTCACCTACCGAAACACTGCAACTCAACCTATACGCCCACCTCACTCTCTCCACTGAACACGTTCACAATACTGTCACCACCAACGAGCAAGGTCAAGTTCTTTGCAAGACAGACGCGATTTTTTCTGTAAAACATTATGGGAAGCCAACCACTGATGTTAACCAAGAATACGACAAATCCTCGGCTGCCGGGGCTGTGTTGAGTCTTGAGCTTGAGCACTGGTATCTTGAGAATACCAGTGCTCAAGCTCTCACTAGCACTGCTTATGGCACCCTTTTATTCTAGGTCCTTGGAATGCAGCGCGTGAAGCACTCAGCGTGCGCAGTAGCTATACCCCAATGATTCGGCTCACTCTCTCCTCTGAACGCGTTCGCAATACCGTCATCACCAATGAACAAGGTCAAGTTCTTTACAAGACAGACACTCCGTTCAAATTATTTGGCGCCGACATTACGACTATTCACAGAATCAAATCAAATGTCGACTCGTATCATATGCGCGACCAGTTCGAGGTATTGGGAGAGATCGAGTGGCACACCATTTTCCTCAAAGTTTCGTACTGGTGGAACTGAGATAGAGACGAACCAGTTCATTCCGAGGAAAGGTCTATTGAGTGGGTGGGTTGACATAGCGTCCTAGGAAATCCGGGTCGTCATAATGAAATTCTCGCAGGAAGCGTGTCTTCACGGACCAGATGGACGTCCCTATCGCTGGGACCTCACGTTCAACGTGGTGATTGTGAGTGCGCTGGTACTTCTTTGAAGCTATTTCTGACATGACGAACCGGATTTAAGCTCTCACGGAACGATGGGTCTCGAATGGAGGTCGCCCGCTTCCATAGAGCGACTCTCGGAATTATAGGAAAGAAACGTAAAGCCATGCTAGAAGTGTCGCCTGAAATGGCTCATATGATGGATACCGTCATCATGACGTTCGTTTACGTGGAGCAACTCAGGAGGGACAAAGAAAAGCGCAGGACAATAGGAGATTGAGGAGTTGGGGTGTGTTTTCATTGATACCCTTTATGATGAGTAGTTTATTCGTACAAGTACTGATAGGCTTACAGTCTGTGGAACATGACGGAATTCTGGCCCGGTACTAGGTTGTTTTTATCGCACCTGCAATCACCCGGCAATGTGAGTTGAGCGATTGCCTCGGGTCGTCACTTTGATCCCAAGTCTTGGTACCATATGTATGCTGGAGATCAGAAGAGTGAACAGCTTCCTAGCTTGAGATTTGAAAAGGGAAGTGCGTTTCATAATTCAGAGCTTTGTTTCCTGGCATAGCCAGTTCCGATAATACGTATGACCAAGTGCATCCCGACTTCGTCTGACTTGAGAGTCACTGATATGATTTAATATGTTAGACTGGGCCGAGCGTTGGTTCAGAGTGCGGCAAAAACCAAGCCATACAATGGATGGCGCAAATATGGTTGTCATAAGTAATGCAGCAAGCTCAAGAAGTATGGTGTCTGGGTATTCGAGATCGATGCTGCCATCAAACGTTGGAACTCGAAATTTCCCCTCCCGCACTGTGCGCCGGCTCCATACCAACTTGCACGGAGTTGATTCCTGCGTGCGATGTCAGGTCATAAGAGCTGGAGGAGCAACGGCACTCGGGAATAACCCTAGATCTCATTCAGGCTGCAGGTCGGTGGTCTTCTGATGAATCCAAAAGGTATATAGCCGTTGAACATGTGTTTTTACTTTATGCTCTACTGGTGCGGCTCAGCTCGGATGCTGTCACACTCGCACATATGACTTGTCTCGACTTACATGACTTACGATTCTCTCCACGACTTTCTCTCGACTTCTTGTAGGAAAGAGCATTTCGGGTTACAAAATACAGGCCCTGGGGAATACCAGTGGTTCAGTTTACTGATGGCGCCCATCAGACTAGTTGCTGAAGAGCGAAGGGGGAAGATTGTTGATGGATATTTTGGGTGGCTACATAGACAGAACCGTTGACATGTTCTGATGCATTTCTGATCCCGAGCACACCAGTTGACTGATGAGTCATCCGGCAGCGGCCCGCCCGCCTTGGCATCAAGCACTCACTCTCACCTTCGACAGTGTTCTTATACTCCAAGAATTTGATCCAATTGATTTGTGAGTATTTATAGCCAACCAACCATCAACTAGTCATTGATCATGGCAGAGTAGTCTCTTCACAGACAGACCAGATGTGGAATGAAGACGGTTTGTCCTTCTGTAATGGAGTCACCCGACCCTTGATATTTTCGGCTCGTTGAAGCGAGATAGCGATGTCTAGGTAGAAATTTCAACCACCTTGTCATTGTGACCGGTGCCTGCCTCGATTTTCTCTGTTGCTGGTTCTTGGATGCCACCAGGTCCAGAGGGTTCTTCGTCTTTGTCCAGACGTCACGAGCTATGCCTTGCTTCAATCTTATTGTGTCGATATGATCGGTGCACTCGTTTCCGACTCGGAAGCCATCAAGTATGCGTTACGCTTTGGAGACATAACTACGATTGGCCATAGGTGAGTTGAGAATCAGGATTCATGGCAATCACTCACGGTGTCCCAGCCAGGTGTCTTCTAATATCTGAGATGAGATATTCCGACCCGAAACATCACATCTACGCATCAAACACCCATGCGATACCACCGGCATGGGTATATTGTAATGCCGTGCGGTGGCATTATCTCGGCAATGGCCAACGAGTTGGGTCAGACTGCTCAAAGCAATTTGGTCTTTAAAGACTCTCGCGATAGAGTATCAATTGATGACAGTGAGTTGAATTGCCCGGCCGCCGATTTGTAATTGATTTCATGATTTCTATGACAGCGGCCAGAAATTTCAGCGATGCAGTGTACTGCCGCGACAACTTTTAGCGAACTGAACAAGATCGGCATGATGCGCCATGTGATCATACTTATACTTATATATGATCACATGGATGCCAGCGAAAGCCAGTAACAAGCTCAGTGATAGGCTCACGGGAGTTATGATGATGGTGCTCAGCGAAAGCTGGTGACAGGCTTGGTGATAGGCGCATAGCAGTTACCGGTAACCGCTGAGTACATGCATGTTTGAACCCACTTACGGTACTGACCTCGACGATGTCACATGTCAAGGATATTTCCATGGTTATTCACAAGTCGCATGAAAAAGACGTCGACAAGGTCTACCCAAGAATGAAAATTGAGGTATGAGTTGCAACTCGCGCTAATATTCCTGCTCGCTATTGTAACCGATTTCAAGTGTTTTAAACCCTTTCCTGGGACCTGGTTGCCTCGATTGAGGCTCAATGATTTCTCATGATGTGGCGGCAGCCGAAATAGTATTCAGGAATATTAACGGTACCATTCCCCAGATGTGCGTATGCGGAACAAGTGCTTGATCAGGAATAATCACTTTATGTACTTATAAAGTTTCTAGTAGAACTCGGGGTTACCTCCTCCACCTTCTGACCAAATCCACATTGCGGGAGCACCATGAATCCCGAACAGAACTTGCCTGACTTAACCCACACCCCATGGAGCATTTTGATACTCAGCTTCAAGCCCAGCAACGACAGCCTTCGCAATCATTAGTGGGATTTGTAGACAGTGGAGGTCGTTCACAACCCAGTCGTTGGCGACGAGAAACCCCTCCCTGCAATGACAGTTCAGAGGGACATCCACCAGCTCGTGACCGCAATGATCCATATGCTGATTTTGAGCCCGTTCTACGGGCTCCTCCAGCTACGAGAAGCCGGGACGGTCATATGATACGTGGACTGCCGCGGGGCACAGTTGGGTTGAGCCAGGCTCCTGACCTTGGCTGGATAGTGCCTGTCAATGAGAGACCTCACGTTTGTGTTACTCCCCCTTTTTACTTTGCATAGATCCTCAACTTGACCCTACAGCGAAAGACCATAAAAGAACGACTCGAGCCAAGTATTAGGGACGCAAGAAGGGAGAGGGAACAATACGCCCGAAAAGGTTCGTCAAATTGTCAAATATCAGCCTCTTTTGCTCGGTATGCGAGCATGATGCTGAGGTTCTTTGTTTCTGAGAATGTTCTGATGACATTCCTTTTGAAGCAAAAATTGCAGGCTACACATTAAACATCGCAATAGCTTTACAGGTTTTGCTTGGGGCGCTTACTACGGGTCTTGCGGCGGCATTGTCCAGTAGTAGTGGTAACAAGGTCGGTTTGAAAGTGCATGCATATGATTTTACGATGAACTAAATTCCAGGTTGGGGTCGCCACCGCTACTCTTGGTGCGTATCTATGTCCCTTATATTCAATTCAAAGCTTTCCTGAAGACCCCACCCCAGGTGGAATGTCGACGTTGGTTGCTTCCTATCTTGCTCGGATGAGGGATCAAATGAACCAGAATTATCCATCACTCGCGTGAAGGACCTAGATCAATACTTGAGAGACTGTCTTGCCTTCGAAATGGACCACGGACATGAATATGGAACAGATAAAAATGGGCTGAATGATAGGCTCGAGCACCTGAGAAAAAGGTTCGAAGAACTTCTTGGAAATGCTGATGGGTAGGTCATCTCACGCTCACTCTGCTATGATTTGTCGAAACTTGACGACCTATTTCAGGCAACGGAAGCTTTCCCCACCTGTTAACGCGGCTAATGACAAGACTAATGTATGATATGCGCAACCGTTCTTCTAGTGATTCATCTATAAGCCTATATGTAGAGCTCTCTGAAATAGTATCTAACGTTATCTTACCGTCCCGAAATACTTATTGCAGATGGTGGTTCTTGCTGGCGTTCAAAGCCTTCGTACTATCCACCATATCGGAGAGGTGGCTAACCCCCTCAAAATGTAAGTATGGTCCCAACAGCCTCTACAGCGTTTCATCTCCCCCTCCCCTCACAGAATGCGCCATTGAAGATGCCAATAGCACTGAGCGGCCTGAGAGATGTCTAATTGGACAGAGCGTTCAATATTTCTATCAAGGCGAGTCGTGTGCCCACCCTGTGATGATTATAACTACATAAGACATAGAACAGCTATGGTCGTCCCTGGATGCACTCAGTCCAATACACGGGAAGGAACACTCAGTGATGCGGAGTAAAAAGGTTGGCGGGGATGCTCAACAACCCTGCGTTGACGGGTATGATGAAAGACGGAAACAAGAAATACTGGAAGTATATTACATTTACTTGTGAATAATTCCGAACTCCAAACCCCAACTTGTACCTCCCCATACAACTTCAGAGCATGAAAAATGTAGCAAAGCCGAATACAATTGCAATAGTCAGCCACATGACCAACAATGAAAACCTTCCAAACCTATGTTGCATTGGAATCCTCGCAACAACCAATCGGGAGGGAGGGCCTTTAGCACCAGCGGCATCGATGGCAGCGATTTCTTCAGCAGTGAGTGGGGCTTCATGATGTAAATTAGATTTAACGTCATATTTCACAATTCGAGACATACGAAGATCTTCAACAGCAAGGTACTCTTGAAGGCGCTCCTTGCTCCGGCTCGTCCTTCAGTGATGGAAGTGACATGAGACGCGAAAATTATATAGAAAGTAGAAGGACATACGTGACGATTGCTACACCTTTACTTCTAACCCAGGAGAAAATCACCTGATTCGAAGTTGCTCCTATACGCCTAGCAGCGGCGTCGACTACTGCATCGACCGGTCCTCCAGGGTTCTGCGTAATAGAGCTGGCCATGCAGAAACCAGCGTGACTTGGAGCAACAAATTATTAGGAGTAGTCTGAAGACTCACTTCAAACTTCCGTATGCTTGCACCGTGATACCCTGCTTTGCGCAGTACTCAAGCAAAGCTTTGTGTGAGGCATAATTATACGGGTGGAATCGAATCTGTACGATAAGGTCCGTTGGTTGTATTTGGTATCAGGTCAGCTAAAGAAACTTACTTGGTTGACAGCAGGTTTTGTAACTGCAGTCTTCAGGAGTTTCTGAAGATTATCTAGGGTAAAATTGCTGACACCTATACTCCTGATAGCTGTCAAGACCAACGAATCCCGTTCGAGTAGCAAAGGGCACACCTTGTTAATCCATCTTTCTTCATCCTCTCAAATCCTTGCCACCCAGATTCGAAGTCAGAAAAGAGTTCCGGGAAGTGTACCAGATACATATCAACGTAAGAAAGGCCAATCTATGTGAGCATATGATCAAGTCCGAATAGTAACTCCCAAGTAGTATATGAGCCCTGACCTTGTTCAAACTTTGTTGAATGGCCTGCTGCGGTGATCCACCAGAACTGTACTTAGTAGTGATGTACAGACTTGAGCGAGGAAGACCGCTCTCTTGATAGCCAGGCCCACATAAGTTTCTGTCTGATAATCTTATACCACAGACACATGAGATTTTAATCGTTGCAATTAGAAGTGACATACACTGTGCGGTGTCGATATGGGAAAATCCATTCTCGATGGCCTGGCCTACATAATCTGTTACATCCTTATATATCATGCTGGATCCCGTCCCAAAGGCTATTATGGGAAACTGGAACACAGTATAGGTGATATTTCAGTAATATATAATTAATGCGATACCTTATTTCCATCATTGAGAGTGACAGTACCAAATGGCATAGCTGGGACTAGGAACGAAACATATGAGGGAAGCGTGATGAGAAACCAGTTTCTGGTACCCTATTATCACTCGGACCTTACTCGGTTCTTTCGAGTTTCTCCAAACTTTGCTAGTGCTGCCGCGGTCCGGTCCAGAACCACGGTTTGAACCGGACTTTTGGTCCAGTTCTGGACGGTTCGGTCCACGGTTCTGATGTCAGCCAGAACTGGACCGGAAATTTGTTCTACATCAGGGAAACAACAGATCTCTTAAGTAACTTAATGTGCCTTTTGGTGGCTTTTAACTCAACAAGCGGATCAAAATAGTTCTTTAAAAAGTGGGATGCATTTTGAACATGCGGTTAAGATGAAAAATACACAAAAAGAGATGTCATTGTCCACTAAGATATCAAGCTCGAAAAAGTGTAAAGTAAATTAAAAAGCAATCTCAAAGGCATGGTGATCTGTGTATTTATTTACATAGTAAGCTTGGAAAGTATCATAAGACTGATAATACTTGAGGTCAAAAGTAGTGCTGCCGTGGTCCAGTTCAAAGGGTCCTGGACAAGAACCAAGAACCGGACACAGGTCTGGTTCTGCAAAATTGTCAAACCCTGAACCAGACCTTTAAGAACTGTTCTTAGAGGTTTGGTTCAGTTTTTTGTGGTCCAAACATGAACTGAACTAAAAAATTTCCAAAGTGCAAAAAAAATGACATAGTAGATCTATGTGACAATGAGTAACTACTAACTAGTCCAACATAGCTGCATGCTCCTCTGCTTCTACTGCTGCTGACATATGTCCATTCTGATGTGACGAACAAAGTCATGCTGACCATCAAAACTCCATTTTCCACAAGTGTCTCATTACTGTCTAAGGCGACTACTGAACAATTCCTTATAGCGAGCAAATAGCCTTTTCACTTCACTAAGGCGGAACTGTTCTTACTCTGTGGACCCTTGCCCCTTACCGGATCCTTGTGCCAATGCCCTCATGTCCCATCCTATTCCGTCTAGATCCATTTTCTGCTGTTACTAAACCTATGGCAGGGCTTACATTACATTTCATGAGGCTGCTGCATGCTGCATGCCTCTTTGCTAATATCATGTAGTTTGTCTCTACTTTGCTACTGGTCTTGCCTATGCATTCCAAACACACATGATACATATTCAAAGGACTCATTGTACATACCGTTACTGTTACTTCCCATTACATCCTGTCTCTTGGACTTAGTATCTGAAACACTCGCTAGTAGAAAATTCCAACATCTTGAATTTATTCTGTTCAAACTTGCTCATTGTTTTGACTGCCAGTAACTTAACTGCTCAAAGTTACCATGCTACTTTTGACTTCTCTACTTATAACCGAACTGCTGCTGGTGATCTCGCTGGGCTGCTCCCTCTTTTACCATCTCTATTGCTACTTCCTTTGCTTGTACTGAGCCACTGTAACTGCTACTGCACCACTGGTATTCACAGCATCTTCACTCCACAGGCAGTTCTATTATCATTTCCACCACTAGTCAACTGCTACAGCTATCAAGACCATGCAAGTACCACTGACACTGCAGTCTCATCGCTAACACCACTGATGCACTGCTGACTTGCTGCAGCTGCCACTAACTTCTGGTAATCATAGCCTTTCATTTTATTGGTTCTTTTGTGTTCCCTTCACACTAATCTTGAAGGAGTTGCTTCTATAGCAGTCCTCTTGGGTTAAACATCTCACTTGCACCTTCAACAGGATTGTAGTTGCACCCACACTTAGGCCAGCCATAGTTTCTTTGTTTCATCTGGAGCCCACCCCGAGGGGACCATAGAAGCACTAATCTGGAATCCAGCACTACCCACAGACTTAGGGACAATGAGACCTGTCACCTCAAGTCCATTCACCTATCTCAAGAAGACTTCACGCCAAAGAGTATTGACGACCCAGAAGCCTAGTATCCAGCCAGCAATCTAGCACTGATGAAGCTGCCATTCACCAAGACCTCACCAATGATGAATCATCTAGTGATCAAGAAGAAACAGGAAAAGGTAAACAACTGCTGGGATCCTTTGAACCGGAAGAGTCCAAAGTACCATTCATTACCATTGATTCTCCTCCTGCGGAGTCACCCTTAACATTGATCCATGACCTTTACCCTCCACCAAATGAGGAAAATCTTACTGCTCCTTCACCTCGCCAATGCATCACTACTATACTGCCAACACCACCTGCTATCTATCATCATTCATGCTCATACTACTATACTGCTATCGCTTACACTGCAACCACCAGCTTTACCTCAACTGCCAGTCATGTCAACTCTATGCCACTAAGAGGCAAGATGCTGCTGTTACAATTGTACGTGCCCCTATTCATTTTCCCTTTGCTTCTTTACTTGTATGACGTGTCACATGACTTTGCCTTATATGCTCAACGCATCTGTACAACACATGCCTTCCTTATTAGGATACGCAGTTACATTCTCATGGTTACTTGGTCTGTGCGCACATATTGGCCTATTTAAGCACAGTGTACTTGTAGTAAATTCCTTACTTTAATCTTACTGGGTTTTACCTGGAATCTCCTTCGCTTAGGCCTCCAACCTAAGTCGTCTTGAATCATCTCTAAGTCTAAGCACTCCTTAGCCTTAGTCTCTATTCTCGAAGAACCTCTTAGACTCGTCTTTGAGGCTGAACCCTTGATCGTACTTGGAACGTGTTCCTTGTACTTTCACCTTGTCCTCTTCTGGACATTGTAAGAACTCCCAGCAGACCGCCTGTGTCTTTTCACTGTCACTGGTGACGTCACCCCAGTTCGTAACAAAAGATTAAAGTCTACCTGATCATCGACTATCCAGTCTTCGACCCTGAACCCTGAACTAGCGTACGTGTACGCTGAGCAGATTGTCAAGAGAAGCCCTCTGACAGAAGACAAGCCCTGACGGACAGCAAGACAGCGCGTGTAGGCATTGAGAAAGTATAACTCATCAGACGAATCAGCAAACATGACAACCAAAGAATTCAAATACAAGATCGGCCAGCCAAAAGCCTTTGATGGAGATCACGACAGCTCTCGCGAATTTATCCAGTCATGCAATCTTCATTTCAATATCAATGAAAAACTTTACACAACCGATAAGCAGAAGATCATTTTCATAACATCCTTCATGACCGAAAGGAATGCCAAATCCTGGAAAGAACAATTCCTTGACCATGCTCAATCAACCGCACCTCTGGACAAAAAGTTGGTTATGGGACAATGGTGGATTTTATGAAAAGCTTTAAAGAAGCCTTCAAGCCAGTGGATACCAAAGGAACCACACTCACAAAACTCAGGGATCTCAAACAAGGAAGTGGAGATCTCCACACTTACATCGCTGATTTCGAGGCACTTGCAGCCAAGGCTCATATCACCAATAATGCAACAAAGATCCAATTCTTCCAAGATGGCCTGAGTTGGGGTATCCTTACAAAGCTTTTTGCACTAGGAGATGTCTCCGAAGTATTTCGAGACGTTGTGCTGCAATGCGTTTCCATTGACAATTCCTATCATCGCCTTCAGGCCATGAGGATGCGTCATGCTCCACAACAGAAGAAGAAGAACTATGGGAATGCACGGTACATTCCAACCGAGATTCCAACGCAATGGTCATAGATTGAATCTCCGATATGGAGAAATCCGAATGCATGAAGAAGGGACAATGCTTCGGATGTAAAAAGACAGGACACCATATTCATAACTGTCCTGATAGAAAGAAGAAGACCCCGCTCCGACAAACCAAAGTCAAAGAAGAAGATGAAGACGAAGAAACTGTGAGGTGGATTGTCGAGGATTTTTGACTTGGAGAAACAAAGATTCGACGTATGTTTCTCCTAATGTATTACTAAGACTTGTACGTGCTGTAGGTGAAAGAAAAGAACTTCATGTCCCTATCACCCTTCACTCCGTACTCGCTTGAAATCCGTCGACACCACCGCCGTCATTGATTCAGGAGCAGCGGGAACATTCATTTCCGAAGAGTTTGTGAAACTCCATCAAATCACATGACAAAAACTCAAAACACCATTTCGAGTTACTACAGCGGATGGAACTCTTATCAAAGGGGGACCAATCACACACTACTGTCTCCTAGTGGTCAAGATTGATGAACGAACCATGTATGGAAAATTCAATATCACCAAACTAGGACGAAGAGATCAAATCCTTTTGGGAATCCCTGGTTACAAGCAATGAACCCAGTATAGATTGGGCTGCTGAAACACTTGTCCTTCCCCAAACAACAAAATCGGATGAAATCGAAATCGATATAGATATGGACGGAAGAAGAACGGATTGCCCCAGCTCTTCAATCATCACCCTAAGAAATGGCAACACTCTCAACTTCCACGACCCTTGTCACTCCTCTGTCTCTAAAGATCCTGAACCAGAAGTACAAATGCCATGTACTACAGATCCCACTCCCCATGTACAACTACCAGAGCAGTATCACCGATTCCCCGCGCAGAGAAGCGCAAGAATGAATCTGAACCCGAGCATCGGCTGGACAAGAACCTATTGAGCAACGGCCAATAGAAGAACAGAAGCATGGAAAAAGAAAAGCTGAAGAAGAGATTCCCGGACAGATACCAATGTACCAAATTATCCAAGTTCTATGTTCCCCCAAAAACTCTGTCAGCTTCAATTGAAGAAATCCCCGATAACGAAGAACCCATGCCCTCGTTGATCCCAACAGAGGATGATGACCAATTCAACACAATGCAAGATGTCTGGCACGCGCCAGAAGTACGTGAATTTCCTCTTATGAACTAGAGATGGAGAATTTCTTGTGGAATACATATTGATGGAGTTAGCATGAGAATCATAGAAGAAGTTTCTATGGACATGTCCCTCACACATGATGGAACTTCTCGATTCGAACAACTCTCCAACTATTCTGCAATCCCCCTTCCCCCTCCAAAATACAGTAACAAAGCTCAGGAATTTGCCACGGATGAGAAGGAAAAGAAGAAGAAATCCTTCGAAGAATTGGTCCCGGACTATTTGCACGACTTTGCAGATGTCTTTGCTAAAGATGGATTGAACAAACTACCTCCCGAACGCCCTGGTATAGATCATCGGATTGACACTAAACCTGGTTTTATCCCTCGCACGTCTAAGGTTTACCCATTGTCGGAAAAAGAACGCGCCGCTGTCAAAATGTTTATCGATGAAAACGTTGCGAAAGGTTTTATCTCAGAATTGAAGTCACCCCAAGCCAGTGGCTTCTTCTTTGTGGGAAAGAAAAGTGGAGAATTGTGTCCCTGTCAAGATTACCGCTACATCAATGATTGGACAGTCAAGAACGCCTATCTGCTCCCACTCCCTATCTCCCTTGTCGCAGCCTTCACAATGCACAGTTCTTTACGAAAATGGATATTTGGTCTGGTTATAACAATATTCGCATCCATCCCGATGATCGCTGGAAAGCTGCTTTTACTATGGAATTCGGTCTTTTTGAACCGAATGTCATGTTCTTTGGCCTCTGTAATTCCCTGGCAACTTTCCAAGCATATATGAATTGCACCTTCCAACAAGAAATCAACGAAGGATGGATGGTTATCTACATGGACGATATCCTGATCTTCTCTACAACAATGTCAGAACATCGTGAACGAACCAGATGGGTTTTGATGAAGATACGAAAAGAACATCTGTTCTTAAAACCGGAGAAATGCACATTTGATGCAGAAGAAGTGGAATACCTCGGAATGATAATTTGCCCCGGACAAGTTGCTATGGATACCGCCAAAACCAAGGGAATCTCCAAATGGCCAGTCCCAAAATCTGTAAAAGATGTCCAGTCATTCCTCGGCTTTTGCAACTTCTACCGCACGTTCATTTCCCACTATTCTGACATCGCCCGACCTCTTATCGATTTAACAAAAAAAGATAAGGCCTTTGATTGGTCAACCAAATGCATGGACACCTTCGAAGAACTGAAATGGCGCTTCACATCCCAGCCGGTACTCCGAAACCCAGATCCTTCCCGACAATTTGCTATTGCTACCGATGCTTCGCTCGTAGCAACTGGCGGAGTTCTCCTGCAGACCAATGAGAATGGTGTCTATCACCCATGTGCATATCTCTCACAGTCTTTGAACCCTGCAGAACGCAATTACCAAATCTTTGATCGGGAACTCCTTGCTGTGATCCGGGCATTGAATGAATGGTGCCATTATCTTGAAGGAAATCCACACCCTGTCCTGGTATTACCGACCACAAGAATCTTCTGTACTTTAGAAGTGCACAGAAGCTTACCCGCCGCCAAGCACGTTGGCAATTGATTTTGTCCATTTACGACATTGAACTGCATCACGTTGCAGGTACTAAATTGGCAGTACCTGATGCACTTTCTCGCTGGCCTGACTATGACTCTGGCAAAGACGATAACGAGGACCAGACCCTCCTCCCTGACGCTCTATTCGTTCGTCTTATTGACTCCGACCTGAAGGATGTTTTATCATCCTCTGACCCCCTCGACGACCCTGTCTTCAAAACAGCGTCTGATGCCCTTGATGGCATGTGCCTTCCCCCTATGAAATCGCCTCTCTGACTGGAAGATTGAGGAGAATGTCCTCTACTTTAAGAATCGTGCCTACATTCCTCCGGCGCATCGTTCCGATATCTTGAAAAGGTATCATGATCATCCTACCACGGGCATCCAGGTAGATTCAAAACTGAGGAACTTGTGAAAAGAGAAGCCTGGTGGCCTGCCATGGGCTCCTATATTTGGAAATACGTTGAGGGTTGCGCGCTTTGTCAGCAAATGAAGGCGGATACACATCCCGTTCGACCCCCACTTACCCCGATTCCCTCCTCTGCGACCCGTCCTTTCTCTCAGGTCTCTGTCGATCTTATCACTGACCTCCCTGTCTCTGGGGCTTTGACAGTATCATGGTCGTGGTAGACCATGGCCTTATGAAGGGGGTAATTATTATCCCTTGTTTGAAAACCATCACCTCCGAAGGCGTTGCTAAACTATTTTTGAAACACGTCTACCGACGATTTGGACTCCATGACAAAGTCATCTCAGATCGAGGCCCGCATTCCTATCTCATTTCTCTAAGGAACTTGCCCGACTTCTCGACTACGCATCGCTCCATCCACAGCTTATCACCCACAGACTGATGGTCAAACCGAAAGACTAAATCAAGAACTTGAAACATACCTGTGTATCTACTGCCGCAACAACCCAGAAGATTGGGTAGAACATCTACCAATCGCTGAATTTGTCCATAACCACCAAAACATGATGCAAGGAATGCATCACCCTTCTATCTGATGATGGGATATGAACCACGCACTATCCCTCATCTTATCCCTGATTCATCCATCCCTGCAGCAGAAGATCGAGTACGATCCCTGCAGAAGATAAGAGAAGAAGCAATCGCCTGCCATAATATCGCAATGCAAACAATGGCCGAACGATCCCGAGGAGATAAGTACATCCCATGGAAGATCGGGGATAAGGTCTGGCTATCTGCCGCAAATCTTAGACTTAAACTCCCATCAAGGAAACTTGCACCGAAGCGATATGGACCTTTCCCGATTATCGACGTCTTATCCCCCATCACGTTCATGCTCAAACTCCCTCCACAATGGAAGATTCACCCCACGTTCCACGCTTCAGTCTTATCGTCCTATAGCAAAATGGACGTACACGGTCCGAACTTCCCTGAACCACCACCTGACATCATCGAAGAAGAGGAAGAATATGAAATAGAAGCAATTCTTTCTCACAAAGGAACCAGCACTCGCCGACGCTATCTCGTTTCTTGGAAAGGATATTCATCGGGAGATAACGAATGGCTCCCAGAGAAGAACTTGAAGAACTCCGCTCGAATCTTGAATGCTTATAAGAAGCAACACGCCCTCTGATTATCCTTCAGTCAATCAACTCGCACCAGCACTTGATCAACTATCACCATCGAAATGTCTTTCCCCACTGCCTACATCACCCCCGTCACCATTGCCAACAATAACTCCAACTCTGATGTTGAAAACTACGGATCCCTCACCACAGAAATCGACAATACTTCTTACATCGAAGCCGCCCTTCTATGTGAAGGACATGCCCTTGAAATTGAAAGAATCCTCACAGAAAAAGGTGCCTTTCCGGCCCTCCTCCTCGTCAACATTATCCGCACCGCCGCTCTCATTGAAGCCACAGCTAAGGAAACTACTGATCCTACATTCCGTCAACGCTTCCTACATCTTCAAAAACATATTCATTCTTATGCTATGCTGTTGCTTCCCAGTTCTTTTAAAAGCAATGTTGAAGAAGCTATTCACATCGTGGCCGAACATTGAGCAGGTGTTGCTCGACCTCCCTCTCCGCAGGAAGATATGCCACTTCCTATTCCAGTACCCTCTTCTTCGCATGTGTATTCTAGTATTGACGCCCTTGCTGGCTTATGCACTGCTGTTCAAGAGATCGGGCAGCTTACCAACGCGGTCATCGAAACCATCCAGCAATCAGTCGCTGAAACTAGAGCAGCCAGAAACTTAGTCGAAGAAGCCATTACTGATCTACAACAAACACAAGCCGACCTCGCTTCCCCCGAACCCCGTCTCCTATCGAGAAACCAACCTCACTATCTCCCGTCATAGTCTCTCTTGACCATCCTCCGTGGCTATATGAACCTGCACAGAAGAACAGTGTGAGGCCGTGAAACTATTGGGAATCCCCGTCACTGAGCTGGTAACACTCGGTCCTCGACTTCACAACCTCCACATCCACCCTCCCATGACTATTCCGTCATCATTTGGTCCAATGGATCCTGTCTCGCCAGTTCTAGTAAAAGACTTCGGCATCACTTCCTCTTCTTCCTCTAACAAACTTCTTGCAGTTGCTGAATGAGGGACTACTCCTGACCTCCCCGCCTCTGCGTACACGCTAACCAGTAAACAACAAGCGCAGCTTAGGCGTGACAATGCCTTTGCCTTAAAACGCATGACGCGACAGAAAGGGAAGAAGCGTGCTAGATCCACCAGTCCCAAACCCATTATTTCACCATCACCACTACACATGGCCACCTCTAACACTGACGAAAACATGAAATGCCGACTATGTGGCATCGTCAGACATCGGCAAAAGAATTGCCTTGACTATCAGTGTCAAATCTGCCTTCGACACGCTCCTACCCATCTATCTCTTTATTGCCCCCAGCATTGTGGGGAACCCCCGTTTGTGCTTACATGGAAGGACGATGGATTCTATGATGCACTGCGTAGGTGGGAACAGTATCTTATTAACCGTCGACGACGCAAAGAAGGTCGACAGGCGAGGACTGTAGCAGAGGAGGAAGCAGCCTATATGTTAGGAGGAAGTGCCGCTGATGAAGACATCGCTAACTACGACGACTATGATCCCGTCTACGACGACAACAGAGATGTTTGAAAGTCGGTGATTTTCAATGTAATATGGGGGTAATGTTACAATCGTACGTGCCCCTATTCATTTTCCCTTTGCTTCTTTACTTGTATGACGTGTCACATGACTTTGCCTTATATGCTCAACGCATCTGTACAACACATGCCTTCCTTATTAGGATACGCAGTTACATTCTCATGGTTACTTGGTCTGTGCGCACATATTGGCCTATTTAAGCACAGTGTACTTGTAGTAAATTCCTTACTTTAATCTTACTGGGTTTTACCTGGAATCTCCTTCGCTTAGGCCTCCAACCTAAGTCGTCTTGAATCATCTCTAAGTCTAAGCACTCCTTAGCCTTAGTCTCTATTCTCGAAGAACCTCTTAGACTCGTCTTTGAGGCCGAACCCTTGATCATACTTGGAACGCGTTCCTTGTACTTTCACCTTGTCCTCTTCTGGACATTGTAAGAACTTCCCAGCAGACCGCCTGTGTCTTTTCACTGTCGCTGGTGACGTCACCCCAGTTCATAACAGCTGCACCCAAATTTGATGGCACTCCGGTACATTTCATACCATTTTTCAAGGACGTAGAGCTCCTAGGCACTCACACCAACTTGAATGATGAACAGCGTATTAAGGCAGTGCTTAGATATGTGCCTATTGATGACTCAGAAACATGGGAAGTACTTGATGAAGCCAGTCTACCAGACTGGGGGAAGTTTGTTATGGCGGTAAAACTTTTGTATCCTAGATGCAAAGGTGACCGCTGCTTCACCCATACTGACCTTGAAAACCTTTGTACAGAACAGGCCCATACACCAATGACCTCGCAAGAGGATTTTTGGCCATACTACAGGATGTTCCTTAAGATCTCTTGACACCTCATTACTAAGAAGAAGCTCACTGATCTTGAGCATGACTGTCTTTTCCTTGATGGATTTTATGCTACTGCCAAGACCACCATTAAGTGGCGGCTAGAGATAATGCTTACTGACCACCATCCAGAGGATTCATATGACATCAAGAAGGTATACAAAGCAGCAATTTTTCTCCTACCGAGTACCTCTACCACTGTAATGGAATTGGCTTTCTTGCCAGCATATGCTAACCCCTCTATCACTCAACAGGTATCTCTGCAACCACTGATACAACCAACCAACCCTGGTGTTGTAATCAAGCAAGAGTATGCCCCCATCACTCGTCACTTCTGCAGTGGTCCGCATAGGATGCAGGATTGTGTGGTCAAGGAAAAATACATATGCAATGGTAAGATCATCAGTAGGAACAGGCACACAACTCTGCCAAATGGCAATGTGGTCCCGCATCTTGGCCCTAACTTCTAGCAAAGTCTTGACCACTACATGAGCGAAAGCCCCGCTATGGGCGCCAATGCTACAGTATTGGGAAACTTATACTGTCGAGTAGAACATGGGCATGATGCCATGCTCGACATTGATCCTTCTGCCTTCTTGCACACTAACACTGTTCACAGGACTGATGCTGAAGAGGAGTGCACTAATGACTTGTGTCTTGCACAGAATTTGTATGAGGCTAATGATGCTGACACTGATGCCACTAGGAAATCTGACAAAGGAAAGACTGTGTGGTTTGATGGCATTAAGATGCCACCAAGACCAAAAGCAGGACTGTCCTCTAAAGCTGCTGATGTGGTTGAGGAGGTGGTTTCACTGCAAGTCAAAGCAAGTGCGACACGCAACCCCGGTACTAAGATTCTTGAGCTGGCAACATCTATCACCAATAGTACCCCATCCTCATCATCGGCACCTGCAACCTCTTCTTCATCTCCCGATACAGCCAACCCACCAGTGCCCAAATACAGGTACTAACACCCACTAGAAGACAAGGATGCTGGTAGATGCATTGTTGACCACATATTGGACTCTGATGTCACCATTCCAGTATGAGAACTAATCGCGGTAGCACAAGAAATCTGCAAGAACCTCAAGGAAGCCACCACCAACAAGCGAGTTAGCATTTACACTGTGGTAATCAATGAGTTAGGCACTATGCCTGGTGCACAGGAACAGATGAAGTTTTGAGAGTGTCATTGCTCATGAGATGCTGATGGATGCATGGTCGCAGAACACTTTGCACCACTGCAGGCCATTCTTGCTGTTACCAAGGGCCAAGTCTTGATGTGCACGCTGGATCAGGGCACTGAATGTCTTGTCATGCTGGTGAGAGTTTGGCATTCACTGGGTTCCATACTGCTGAGACCTGACCACAAGATCAATATGGAGTCAGCTAACATGTCTACTAATGAGATGCTAGGGGTCATTGAGAACCTACTGCTAGACTTTGGAACCAGCAAAATGCTGTTCCAGGTCCAAGTTGTTGAAACTGCTAACTTTGATCTCTTGTTAGGCAGACCATTCTACATGATGATAACATGCAGTACAGAGGACACACCAAGCAGTGAGCAGGATCTTACACTCACTGGCCCCAATAACAGCAAGGTCATATGTATACTAACACAGCCATGGGTAAAGAAATGACAAGGTTGTCCCAAGTGCCCAGCAAAGCCAGCTGAGCAGGATTTTTGAGAATTAATGAGCTGCCAGTGCTGTGGGGAGACTCACAAACTTATTATTATTATTATTATTATTATTATTATTCTTTCATTTCTCAAGAACCAGTTACTGCTAGAGTTACCACTACCATACTGAACCACACTGACTGCATACCAGCACCCACTGCACAACCACCACTTTTATGGAGCACTACTGCTGATGCATTGTCATCCCCCTTTAACTGTCCTCAGTTAACCGCTCATTATCATTACTTAACCTCTATGCATTCTCCTATTAATGATGAGTCTACTGAAGCCTTTCACAGTGTTTATACCTATGACAAAACCAAGTGTTCCTATGTCTACAAACTCATAGGCAAGAAAGTCAACACCGTTGTAGCGAACAAAGTCACGCTGACCATGAAAGTGCCATTTTACACAAGTGTCTTGTTACTGTCTACAGCGGCTACTGAGAAATCCCCTATAGCAAGCATTACCCCTTTTCACTTCGCTGGTGCCATTTTCGCTCCATGGATTCTTGCCCCTTACCAAATCTTGCTACCAATGTCCCCCTGTCCATTCCATTTCCATCTAGATCCATTGGTGCATAGCATATTCATTTCTGCCGTTACTAAAGCTACAGCAAGACTTACCTTACCTTCCATGACACTGCTTGCTCGCTGCATGCCTCTTTGCTAAAAATCATGTAGTACATCTTTATTTCGCTACCGTTCTCGCTATGTATTCCAGCTGTTCACCATACATGTTAAAAAGGACTCTTCACACATTCCAGTACTTGTACTTTTCCCTCTATGGTACACATGGTACTTAGGAATTGTCACCACTACTGTCTCTAACGGAATAAAGTCTTTTGCCGAAGTCACTGTCTCTTAAGAATTGTTTTACTGCTAAACACACCACCGCTCTTTACTGCTTTCCTGCGCTTCACCGCTTGTGCTACGCTTTCCCATGCTTCATCACTATGCTTCACCGCTTGTTTTACCGCCAGTTTCCCACGCCTTACCGCAGTTTTACTGCATGCACTACCGCAGTTTTACCGCACGCACTACCGCAGTTTTACCGCACACACTACCGCAGTTTTACCACTTGCACTACCGCTTGTCTACCGCTTTCCTGTGCTTACCGCTAGTTTCCCACAGACTGGAGGTCACCCCTAGCATCTCACTACCTCCGACGGCATTCTCGCACC
The DNA here is from genome assembly GCA_016800925.1 of Suillus spraguei. NCBI lineage: Eukaryota > Fungi > Basidiomycota > Agaricomycetes > Boletales > Suillaceae > Suillus > Suillus spraguei. The sequence goes on along the minus strand of JABCPU010000492.1, from coordinate 23,683 downwards.
ACAGGTTGGGTATTATCAAACTATATTAACTTAGCATTCCCTTTAGGGTCGAACGCTCTTGCTTTGCAAGTGAAGCAGACTAGACGGAGCACAAGACTTGCATACTAGTTTAGGCCGTGGTTCATCTACAGCCCAGGCTAGATTGTATCTTTACATTGTCCTGACTACCATGCTGCCAGAATACCACATGCAATAGGAACTACCACCAGATCCTTTGGCTGGTTTACCAGAGTTACTGCCGCACCCACTGGACTTCATACTGGGCAAGTGATTTACCCAAGAGAGAGTTGATACACTTGATCTAGATCCTGTGAAGTGGCTATGGCCAGAAGAGCACAAGCTTGTACACTGGCTTGTCTGTGAACATGAGACTGCTTTCACTTGGGACACGTCAGAACATGGCCATCTCAATGAGAAGTACTTTCTGCCATACAAGATACCGATGGTACTGCACACCATGGGCAGAGCGCAGTATCCTAATCCCTCCTGCTACACTGGAGAAAGTTGTTGGTTATCAAGGAAAATATTGCATCTGGCATATATGAGCCAACAACGGCATCTTACCACTTGCGATGGTTCTGCGTTGTCAAGAAAGATGGCACATCACTGCATATAGTTCATAACCTCCAACTGTTGAACAGGGTAACTATCAAGGATGCTTCCATTCCTCCCTTTGTCAAACATCTTGCTGAATTATTTGCTGGCTACGCTGTGTATGGCATGATGAACTTGTTTTCAGAATATGATCAGTGGTCGCTGTTACAATCGTACGTGCCCCTATTCATTTCCCCCTTTGTCTCCTTACTTGTATATCATGTCACATGACTCTGACTCATATGCTCAATGCATCTGTACAACACATGCCTTCCTTATTAGGATATGCAGTTACGTTCTCATGGTTACTTGGTCTGTGCGCACATATTGGCCTATTTAAGCACAGTGTACTTGTAGTAGATTCCTTACTTTAATCTTACTGGGTTTTACCTGGAATCTCTTTCGCTTAGGTCTCCAACCTAAGTCGTCTTGAATCGTCTCTAAGTCTGAGCACTCCTCAGCCTTAGTCTCTATTCTCGCAGAACCTCTTAGACTCGTCTTTGAGGCCGAACCCTTGATCGTACTCGGAACGCGTTCCTTGTACTTTCACCTTGTCCCCTTTCGGACATTGTAAGAACTTCCCAGCAGACCGGCTGTGTCTTCTCACTGTCGCTGGTGACGCCACCCCAGTTCGTAACAAAAGATTAAAGTCTATCTGATCGTCGACTATCTAGTCATTGACCCCAAACCCTGATCGCTTAGATCAACAGGCTAGCGTACGCGTACGCTGAGCAGATTGTCAAGAGAAGCCCTCTGACAGAAGACAAGCCCTAACGGACAGCAAGACAGCGCATGTAGGCATTGAGAAAGTATAACTCACCAGACGAATCACCAAATATGGCGACCAAAGAATTCGAATACAAGATCGGCCAGCCAAAAGCTTTTGATGGGGATCGCGACAACTCTCACGAATTTATCCAGTCATGTAATCTTCACTTTGATATCAACGAAAAGCTTTACACTACTGACAAGCAGAAGATCATTTTCATAACATCCTTTATGACCGAAAGGAATGCTAAATCCTGGAAAGAGCAATTCCTTGACCATGCTCAATCAACTGACACTTCTGGACAAAAAGTTGGTTATGGGACAATGGTGGATTTTATGAAAAGCTTCAAAGAAGCCTTCGAACCAGTGGATACCAAAGGAACAGCACTCACGAAACTCAGGGATCTTAAACAAGGAAGCGGAGATCTTCACACCTACATTGCTGATTTCGAGGCACTTGCAGCCAAGGCTCATATCACTGATAATGCAATGAAGATCCAATTCTTCCAAGATGGCCTGAATTGGGGCATCCTTACCAAGCTTTTCGCACTAGGAGATGTCTCAGAAGTATTCCGAGACGTTGTGCTGCAATGCGTTTCCATTGACAACTCCCATCATCGTCTCCAGGCCATGAGGACACGTCATGCTCCACAACAGAAGAAGAAGAATTATGGAAATGCACGGTACATTCTGAACCGTGATTCCAACGCAATGGTCGTAGACCGAATCTCCGATACAGAAAGATCCGAATGCATGAAGAAGGGACAATGCTTCGGATGTAAGAAGACAGGACACCGCATTCACAATTGTCCTGACAGAAAGAAGAAGACCCCACTTCGTCAAACTGAAGTTAAAGAAGGGGAAGACGATGAAGAAGAAACTGTAAGGCAGATCGTCGCGGATTTTTGACTTGGAGAAACAAAGACTCGATGTATGTTTCTCCCAATGTATTACTAAGACTTGTACGCGCTGTCGGTGAAAGAAAAGAACTTCGTGTCCCTATCACCCTTCACTCGCATACTCGCTTGAAATCCATCGACACCACCGCAGTCATTGATTCAGGAGCAGCAGGAACATTCATCTCCGAAGAGTTTGTGAAACTCCATCAAATCACCATTTCGAGTTACTACAGCAGATGGAACTCTTATTAAAGGAGGACCAATCACGCACTATTGCATGCTAGTGGTCAAAATCGATGAATGAACCATGTACGGGAAATTCAATATCACCAAACTAGGAAGAAGAGATCAAATCCTTCTAGGGATTCCATGGTTATGTGCAATGAACCCAAGTATAGATTGGGCCGCTGAAACACTAGTCCTCCCTCGGACAATGAAATCAGACGAAATAGAAATCGATTTGGACAGCGATTGGAAGGAGAACAGATTACCCCTGCTCTTCAATCACCACCCTAAGAAATGGCAACACTCTCAGCTTCCGAGATCCCTCACGATTCCTATTCCTAAAGAACCTGAACCGGAAGTACAAATGCCATGTACTATTGATCCTCCTCGCGTACAACTGCCGCAAGCAGTATCACCAATTCCTCGCGCAGAAAAGCGCAAGAATGAATCTGAACCTGAGCATAGGGTCGGACAGGAACCTATTGAACAACGGCCAATAGAAGAACAGAAGTATGGAAAAAGAAAAGCAGAAGAGGAGATCCCCGGATGAGATACCAATGTACTGAAACTATCCAAATTCTACGTCCCTCCGAAAACTCTTCAAGATACTCCTTCAACTTCAATTGAAGAAACCCCTGATAAAGAAGAACCCATGCCCTCGTTGATCCCAACAGAGGATGATGACCAATTCAACACAATGCAAGATGTCTGGCATGCGCCAGAAGTATGTGAAATTTCCTCCTATGAACTTGGAGATGGAGAATTTCTTGTGGAATATGATACCGATGGAATCAGCATGAGAATTATTGAAGAAGTATCCATGGACACGCCTCCTACACATGATGGAACTTCCCGACTCGAACATCTTTCCAACTACTCCACAATCTCCCTCCCTCCTCCAAAATACAGTAACAAAGCTCAGGAATTCGCCACGGACGAGAAGGAAAAGAAAAAGAAATCCTTCGAAGAATTGGTCCCAGATTATTTGCACGACTTTGCAGATGTCTTTGCTAAAGATGGATTAAATAAACTACCTCCCGAACGCCCTGGTATTGATCATCAGATTGATACTAAACCCGGTTTCATCCCTCGTACATCTAAGGTCTACCCACTATCGGAAAAAGAACGTGCTGCCGTCAAAACGTTTATCGATGAAAACGTTGCGAAAGGTTTTATCTCAGAATCGAAGTCACCCCAAGCCAGCGGTTTCTTCTTTGTGGGAAAGAAGAGTGGAGAATTGCGTCCATGTCAAGATTATCGCTACATCAATGATTGGACAGTCAAGAACGCCTATCCACTCCCACTCCCTATCTCCCTTGTCGCAAGCCTTCACAATGCACAGTTCTTTACGAAAATGGATATCCGGTCCGGTTATAACAATATTCGCATCCATCCCGATGATCGCTGGAAAGCTGCTTTTACTACGGAATTTGGCCTCTTCAAACCGAATGTCATGTTCTTTGGCCTCTGTAATTCCCCGGCAACTTTCCAAGCATATATGAATCGCACCTTCCAACAAGAAATAAATGAAGGATGGATGGTTATCTACATGGACGATATCCTGATCTTCTCTACAACAATGTCAGAACATCGTGAACAAACCAGATGGGTTTTGATGAAGATACGAAAAGAACATCTGTTCTTAAAACCGGAGAAATGCACCTTTGATGCAGAAGAAGTGGAATACCTCGGAATGATAATTCATTCCGGACAAGTTGCTATGGACACTGCCAAAACCAAGGGAATCTCCGAATGGCCAGTCCCAAAATCTGTAAAAGATGTTTGGTCATTCCTCGGCTTTTGCAACTTCTACCGCACGTTCATTTCCCACTATTCTGACATTGCTCGACCTCTTATCGATTTAACAAAGAAAGATAAGGCCTTTGACTGGTCAACCGAATGTATGGACACCTTCGAAGAATTGAAACGATGCTTTACATCTCAACCGGTACTCCGTAACCCTGATCCTTACCGACAATTTGCTATTGCTACCGACGCTTCGCTCGTAGCAACCAGGGAGTTCTCTTGCAGACTGATGAAAATGGTGTTTATCACCCATGTGCATATTTCTCACAGTCTTTGAACCCCGCAGAACGCAATTATCAGATCTTTGATCGGGAACTTCTTGCCGTAATCCGGGCATTGAATGAATGGCGTCATTATCTCGAAGGAACCCTCACCCCATCCTGGTATTCACCGACCACAAGAACCTTCTGTACTTTAGAAGTGCACAGAAGCTTACCCATCGCCAAGCACGTTGGCAATTGATTCTGTCCATTTACAACATTGAACTGCATCACGTTGCAGGTACTAAATTAGCAATACCTGATGCACTATCTCGCCGACCCGACTACAATTCCGGTAAAGATGATAACGAGGATCAGACCCTCTCCCTGACGCTCTATTCGTTCATCTTATTGACACCGACCTGAAGGATGTTTGTCATCCTCTGACCCCCTTGACGACCCTGTCTTTAAACAGCATCTGACGCCCTCGATGGTGTGTGCCTTCCCCCTATGAAGTCTGCACTCTCTGACTGGAAAATCGAGGAGAACGTCCTCTACTTTAAGAATCGTGCCTACATTCCACCGGCACATCGTCCCGATATCCTGAAAAGGTATCACGATCATCCTACCACGGGTCATCCCAGTAGATTCAAAACTGAAGAACTCATTAAACGAGAAGCCTGGTGGCCCACTATGGGCTCCTATATTAGGAAATATGTTGAAGGTTGTGCCCTTTGTCAGCAAATGAAAGCTGATACACATCCTGTTCGCCCCCGCTTGCCCCCATATCCTCCTCTGCGACTCGACCCTTTTCTCAGATCTCCGTTGATCTTATCACTGACCTCCCTGTCTCTGGAGGATTTGACAGTATCATGGTCATGGTAGAACATGGCCTTATGAAGGGGGTAATTATTATCCCTTGTTTGAAAACCATCACTTCTGAAGGCGTTGCTAAACTATTCTTGAAACACGTTTACTATCGATTTAGACTCCATGACAAAGTCATTTCAGATCGAGGTCTGCAGTTCCTATCGCGCTTCTCTAAAGAGCTTGCCCAACTTCTCGATTATGTCATTGCTCCATCTACAGCTTATCACCCTCAGACGATGGTCAAACGGAAAGGCTTAATCAAGAACTGGAAACATAACTACGCATCTATTGCTGCAACAATCCTGAAGATTGGATAGAACACCTACCAATCGCTGAATTTGTCCACAATCACCAAAAACACGATGCAAGAAATGCATCACCCTTTATTTGATGATGGGATACGAACCACGCGCTATCCCTCACCTTATCCCTGATTCATCAGTCCCCGCAGCAGAAGATCGAGTACGATCCCTGCAGAAGACAAGAGAAGAAGCAATCGCCTGTCATAACATTGCAATGCAGACAATGGCCGAACGATCCCAGGAGATAAGTACATTCCATGGAAGATCGGAGATAAGGTTTGGTTATCTGCTGCCAATCTTAGACTCAAACTCCCATCAAGGAAACTTGCGCCAAAGCGATATGGACCTTTCCCGATCATCAATGTCTTATCACCCATCACGTTCACACTCAAACTCCCTCACAGTGGAAAATTCATCCCATGTTCCACGCTTCTGTCTTATCGTCCTATAGCGAAACAGATGTACATGGTCCGAACTTCCCTGAACCACCACCTGACATCATCGAAGAAGAAGAAGAATATGAAATAGAAGCAATTCTTTCTCACAAAGGAACCGGCACTCGCCGACGCTATCTCGTTTCTTGGAAAGGATATTCATCGGGAGATAACGAATGGCTCCCAGAGAAGAACTTGAAGAACTCCGCTCGAATCTTGAATGCTTATAAGAAGCAACACGCCCTCTGATTATCCTTCAGTCAATCAACTTGCGTAGCACCTGATCAACTAACAACACTTCAAATATCTTTCCCCACTGCTTATATCACCCCCGTCACCATTGCCAACAATGATTCCGACGCCGATGCTGAACATTACGGAACCCTTGCCACTGAAATCGATGACACCTCTTACGTCGAAGCCGCCCTTCTATGTGAAGGACATGCCCTTGAAATTGAAAGAATCCTCACAGAAAGAGGTGCCTTCCTGGCTCTTCTCCTCATCAACATTATCCATACCGCTGCCCTCATCGAAACCACTGCTAATGAAATCACAGACACTACCTATCGTCAATGCTTCCTACATTTCAAAAACGTATTCGTGCTTATGCTATGCTGCTGCTTCCCAGTTCTTTTAAAAGCGATGTTGAAGAAGCTATTCACATCGTGGCCGAACGCCGAGCAGGCATTGCTCGACCTCCCTCTCCGCAGGAAGATATGCCACTTCCTATTCCAGCACCCTCTTCTTGTGTGTGTATTCTAGTGTTGACACCCTTGCTGGCTTATGCACTGCTGTTCAAGAGATTGGGCAGCTTACCAACGCGGTCGTCGAAACTATCCAGCAATCAGTCGCTGAAACTAGAGCAGCCAGAAACTTAGTCGAAGAAGCCATCACTGATCTACAACAAACACAAGCCGACCTCGCTTCTCCTAGAACCCCATCTCCTGTCGACAACCGACCTCACCGTCCCCGTCTTAGTCTCTCATGACCATCCTGCATGGCTATATGAACCCTGCACAGAAGAACAGTGTGAGGCCGCAAAACTATTAGGAATCCCTGTCACGGAGTGGTAGTGCTTGGTCCTCGACTTCGCGACCTCCATATACACCCTCCCATGTCTATCCATCATCATTTGGTCCAATGGATCCTGTCTCACCGGTCTTAGTAAAAGATCTCGGCATCACCTCCCCTTCTTCCTCCAATGAACTTCTTGCGATTGCTGAATGAGGGACTACTCCTGACCTCCCCCATCCGCATACATGCTAACCAGCAAGCAACAGGAACAGCTTCGACGTGATAATGCCTTTGCTTTAAAGTGTATGACACGACAGAAAGGGAAGAAGCGTGCTAGATCCACCAGTCCTAAACCCATCATCTCCCATCACCATTACGCATGTCCACTTCTAACACCGATGAAAACATGAAATGCCGACTCTGTGGTATCATCGACATCGGCAAAAGAATTGTCTCGACTATCAGTGTCAAATCTGTCTATGCATGCCCCACACATCTGTCCCTTTATTGCCCTCAGCATCATGGGGAACCACCGTTTACGCTTACCTGGAAGGACGATGGATTTTATGATGCACTGCGTAGGTGGGAACAGTATCTTATTAACCATCGACGACGAAAAGAAGGTCGAGGGCAAGGACTGTAGCAGAGAGGAAGTGGCTTATATGCTAGGAGGAAGTGCCGCTGATGAAGACGTTGCTAATTATGACGACTACGATCCTGTCTACATGACAACAGAGATGTTTGAAAGTCGGTGACTTTCAATGTAAAAAGGGGGTAATGTTACAATTGTACATGCCCCTATTCATTTCCCCTTTGTCTCCTTACTTGTATATCATGTCACATGACTCTGACTCATATGCTCAACGCATCTGTACAACACATGCCTTCCTTATTAGGATACGCAGTTACGTTCTCACGGTTACTTGGTCTGTGCGCACATATTGGCCTATTTAAGCACAGTGTACTTGTAGTAGATTCCTTACTTTAATCTTACTGGGTTTTACCTGGAATCTCTTCACTTAGGTCTCCAACCTAAGTCGTCTTGAATTGTCTCTAAGTCTAGCACTCCTCAGCCTTAGTCTCTATTCTCGCAGAACCTCTTAGACTCATCTTTGAGGCCAAACCCTTGATCATACTCGGAACGCGTTCCTTGTACTTTCACCTTGTCCCTTTCGGACATTGTAAGAACTTCCCAGCAGACCGGCTGTGTCTTCTCACTGTTGCTGGTGACGCCACCCCAGTTCGTAACAGTCGCTACATGTTGACTCACATGATATGACCACTTTTGGCACACCACTTAGGCCTTACTGGCTAACCACGCTTCTAATGGGGCATGCTAATGGCATACAGCTCTTCCAAGGTGACATTTGCTTTGTCCTACAAGACAAGATCCTGATGTATATATATGTTTCTGTTCATTGACAATATTGCCATGAAATTGGTGAAGATGCAGTATCAGAGAGCTAATGGCTCATATGAAACTATACTGGAGAACACTGGCATTTGCCACTTCATCTGGGAACATCTTATTGTTGTTAACTGTGTCTTACATCGCTTGCGTATGGTTGGGCTGACAGTTTCTGCCAAAAGTTTGTCTTAGCAGTGCCTGCTGCCAATATCGTCAGGCACAAGTATACCTCCAAGGGGTGTGTGCCAGAATCTGGGAAGGTGCAAAAGATCCACGATTGGCCTGAGTGTAGCACTATTACACATGTGCTGGGCTTCCTAGGTACCTGCAGCATCTTGAGTATCTTCATCAAGGACTTTGCTAAGATAGTGAGGCTGCTAGTAGCACTAATGTGCAAGAACATCATATTTGAATGGGGTCATGAACAACAGGTAGCTATGCAAGCACTTAAAGATGTGACTATGCAGTTGCTGGTGCTAAAACTGCTTGATTATGTTTCTGGATGAGAAGTCGTCCTAGCCATTGACACTTCTTCTATTGCTGTAGGTTTTATACTCTCACGAATTGGCAAGGACAAGAAGTGTTACCCTAGCCACTTTGGTTTGCTAACACTTACCAAAGTCAAGAGCCAGTACTCACAAGCAAAGCTGGAACTGTATGGTTTATTCTGAGCATTGCATGCTATGTAAGTGTACATCTTTGGCATCGTCAACCTTACAGTTGAGGTGGATGCAAAGTATATCAAGGAGATGATCGATAACCCAGATCTCCAGCCCAACACTATGATTAACCGCTGGATAGCAGGTATAATTTTGTTTCAATTCAAGCTCATACATGTATCTACAGACAAGCATACCAGCACTGATGACCTCTCAAGAAGACCTGCTGCTGATGAAGACCCTGCTGAGGATGGTGATCACAAAGATTGGCTAGACCACTTGTACTCCTTCAGTATGGAGATCCTGAATGATAGGGCTTGCATAGTTGCAGGTCCTTGTGACACCCTCATTCTTCACCTGTGCATTGCTCACTAACCTGACCACCCATGCTAATTGCATGTTTAGGTACCATAACCCACAAAAGAAATGAAACCCAGATCCCATGTTCTGAGGCTGCCCAAGTCCAAGATGAACATATGCTAGTAATCCAGTGATTCCTGAGTGACTGCAAGCGTCTAGTGAGCTTGACTGACAAGGAATTTGCATCCTTCATTGGCACACTTGTTCAGTACTTCATGTTATGGGATAGCCTCTTCTAGCAGCAATCGCACAGCAAGCACCAGCTAGTTGTACTGGCAGCAAAGCACTTGCGTATCTTGAAGGAAGCACATGACAACTTAGGTCATAAGGGAGTATTCATGACTTGCACTAGACTTCTTTTGTATTTTTGATGGCCATATATTATTGACAATATCAAATGGTACAACAGGACTTGTCATGAGTGCCAGATCAGGCAGACTCGCCGCTTGCACATCCTGCCAACCATTCCTATACCGGGTGGTATCTTTAGGCGAGTGCACCTTGACACTATGATGATGCCGAAAGCCAGCAGATTTGATCGCTTAGTTGTGGTGCCAGGGCTGGAGCTGCTTTATAATACTGATCAAACTAAGCACTCATCTTGAGTTAGAGACCTGCAGTGAAGGTCAAATAGTACTCACCACTGCTTGAAGATGAGCCCTCCCACTCACAACCTTTGCCTTAGTCCATTGGTTTTTGACATATGCTAATTTGTAGTTGGGATCAAGAACTATCACAAAATCAGAGATGTACTTGAGTAAAAAATATCAATACACACCTAGGCAGATAAAGTAAACATCCAAGTCACTAGCTTTCTAGTAGTACTTCTCAACATTCTTGAGACCCTTCCTAATGGCATCTGTGATCAGTGCATACTCCAGATTTCCTGCCATGGTCTGCCATATATTAGTTAGACACTCTAATGTGGGGATTGTCTGCCAGGCTGTTGGGCACATGACTGAAGAAAAGGACTGCTGCACAGTTGCAGGCTCCTATAACAATCAGTAAATAAATGAATGGACAGGATGTGCAAATAAATACCTTGAGGACATCATGCACTAGCCATATTTTTCTCCAGTCAGCTCAATCAAGCTTGAAGTTGCTGTACAACTTGTTGCACAACTTTGGGACTCTCATCTGTAAGAAGGGTGAAGTGATTGACAGCCTGAAAAATAAATAAATAAGGTACTAAACAGGTGAATGTCTCACTTACCAAGCGAAGAGATAAGAAGCACTTAAGGCACTTGAACAATGATGCCCAGCATGTTCTCACCCATGTTAAAATCTCACAAACAGCAATGATTTTTTGAAGAATGCTTGAGCTCATGGTGATTTGCGAATCTAGTTTGTCTCAATAAGAACTTGAAGGAGGCAAAGAAAAAGAGGATGTTACCTGTTCAATGAGAACCAGTGCTTTTCCAACAGCATCACCGACATCAAAACCATCCTCAACAATAGCTTCAGGATCATGTTCCAATGCAGCAAATTGTGCAGTCAAGCTATCAAGATCAGTATCGGCACTGCTATCAATAGCATTACAGATCTTTTTGAGTATTGTCACCTGAGGGGTGGGTGTGACTGCATCAATGAAGTGTTGCACAGCAAGATTCAAAATATGCTCTTGACAGCAAATGCAATGGGGACCTGGAAGCCAGTGGCTACCATCCTCATCTATGGCCCTCGCTACTTCTTTCATAGTGGTGTTGTTATTTGAAGTATTATCTGGGGAAGTATATGCCCACAAAATGCTCATATCCATATCAGGTGGTTAACATATCAAAAAAGGTCTCTGTACTCTTGATAGTGAAACTAGAACGATGATCTCAGCATCTAAGAAAGAACTGCTATAACATTCATAATACCTAGAATGATGAATTAGGAACAATTAATAGTAAAATGGAGTTGGCATGGAAGAGAAATGTGAAACATACCTCAACATCTAAGGAAGAACTGCTGAGGTATACACAGACATAAACAGAGACATTATAAGGTAAAGTATGTATTGAGTCCACAATGACAAAGAGAAACAAACAGTTACAAAGTTGTTCATCCAACACACCCCCTCAATGAGACACTAAAGTGAGACCAGTATGGTGTTGAACGAATATGGGATGAGGCAGAATTTTGGTAAAGATGTCAGCAGTGTTTTTGTGAGTCGAGAGCCAGATAGGTGAGAATGTTCCTTCTTTGATGTGACAGTGGATGAAGTGGTATCGTAGATCAATGTGCTTCGTGCAAATGTGATTCACTGCCTCTTTTGACAGTGCAATGGCTCCAGCGTTATCAGCGAACAGTTGAAGGGGGAGTGTGAGACTGATGCCAATGCAACCAAAGACCATCTTGTATTGTTGCCATAAACGCCATGTATTCAGCTTCAGTTGACGATAGGGTGTGAGTAGTCTGTTTCTTTGTCAAGTGGGACACTGGACCACCATTGAAAACCACACGTAACCAGATACAGAGACTCAATCATCCAGACATGACACCCAATCTGAATCACTAAAACTGTGAAGTACAGGGTTGACACTGGCACCACCATAATGAGTTTGCATTTTAATAGTGCCAGTGAAGCACATGCTTTGCGGCAGTATAATGATGAGGCTTGGGAGAGGTGTTGTGTTGTGCTAGTTGCATGTCAGTGTGAGCAACGTCCGGCCATGTATACATGGCGAGGTATAACAATTCACCAATGAGTTTATGGAACTTGGTCTCAAGATCATTGACATGGGAATGAATGTCACTGGGTCAGCCGAATGGGAAGTTTGGATCCATGGGTAGTGATACAGGATTGCATTCTGACATCCCATTGTAAAGATACAACCTAGCTTGGGCTGTAGATAAACCACTGCCTAAACTAGTATGTTAGTCTTGCGCTCCGTCTAGTCTGCTTCACTTGTAAGAACAAGAGCGTTCGACCCTAAAGGGGGATGCCTATTTAGTATGGTCAAGTTCGAGTCTAACTTATTTGCGAAACAAGCGTCAAAGTCAGCGGTAAGTTGCCATGGTCAGCGATGATACCGCCAGAACTAGCGTTGTGCGCTGTGGTGCTACTGTCGTCGAGATAAGGTCAGTAACAGTTGCGTCTAGCGAGCGATGTCGAGCGGTGGTCTCTGCGGTAGCGGTAAGGTTGCGAGCGGTGCAAAGAAACAGTAAAGAAGTCCGCGGTACTTTCAGCAGTAAAGTAGCGGAGCATGAGAAGTTCAGTCAAAAGTAACAATCAAAAGTCCAGTGGTAACGGAGAACGAGCGTGATGTATTAACGAGCGATAAGGGAACTTTAAAGACTATGTCCACTACTGGGTTGATCCAGAGCTAGACAATAATCCTGACCTATAGTACATGTGATGGTGTAAAATCAGGTGCTCTATCGTGTGGGGTACGTGGTGCTTATATCCTAATTCATATGTACTCGGAATACTCTAGGCGAGATCAGTAGCGCTGGAGTGTAGTAACCGCCGTAAGTAAACATAGCGCAAGGCACTGCAGCACGAGGCAACATGTAATAACACTTGCTGTGGAATCAGTGATAACAAACAGGAAACAAACTACGCACCAAATGGAGCTATGCAGACATGGCAAGGACATGGAAGGACATCGGTTCATGGAACGTGGTGCGGCAGTCGGTGCGGCAGTCAGTACGGTGTGCGGTAAGCATGGGATGCCGCCGGTTACTGCTAAAGGGGTAAGAAGGCCATGGACTAGTGGTAACTCCTGTAGATGTGAGACGAGTGTCAAAATATGGGGTTTTAAGCCCAGCGCCAATATGTTCGTTACACCGTGTTCCTGCAGGAGGTAAGTGATGTAGTCCTCCTGGTGCATCCACAGCTCACGAGTTTGATGGTCTCACATGAACTGGATGCCCAGATACTTTGAGACAGGTCCAAGATTGTAATGCTGAAGTGCTCTGCAATTTTTGCCTTGGTCTGATCCAGAAACAGGCAGTTGTTTGCTCCCACTAGACCGACCTTGACATGTCATGCAATAATGCAGATAATCCTCACCCCCTCCCCATTGATGTGGTCAAATATGAACACCGCATAATCTGCCTCACAATGGAGGAAGCCCAGACTGGTGGATACTCCCTGAAGTAGCTCATACCAGTCATAGGCTGCCTGCTTCAAGCCATAGAGAGACAATAGCAGATGAGCAACAAGAACAAGACATTGTCCTTCTGGTCCAAGACATTTGAAACCAGGTGGCTGATGCATATACACATCCTCCTGCAACTTTCCCCACAAGAATGCTCGTTGAGTGTTGAAGCAGTCAAGTTCCCAGTCATGGGCGGCACTGTGCACTGCAAGGATATGAATTCAGGCCAATTTTGCAACAGGCGCAAACATTTTACCGAAATTCACCCCCAGAATCTGCAAAAAGCCCTGGGCAACAAGTTGTGCCTTGAAAGCAGGGCCACCCTTTAGGTCCTTGAATTCTAGCACCCACCAGCAACCAATCACTCGTCTTCCTTCTGGCAATTCCATGAGTTTATAGACATTCATCTCAGACATTAGGTTTATTTCTTTATGCATTGCTGCAAGCCAGTGATTGGCATCTGGACATCGCATTGCCTCATCATATGTTGCGGGTGGGACCTTTGAATTATACCTGGGTGCCAGTGGATTATGATGCACATCGCTGTGTGCAGACAGACACACTACTTCGACAACAATGAGGTTGGCTATGACTCAAGGGAAGCCAATGTCCTCGTCATTGGGGTCAGCAGGTGTAACAGGTTCAGACTCAGCTTGAACAGGCTCAGGAGGCACTGTTGTGATGTGAGCTGTAGAAGTGTCATCAGATGCAGCTTCAGGTGGGGGAACTCCCTGTATTTTAACTGTGCAGATCACATGCTGATGTGCCAGATGTGCTTGGTCAGCCACGAGTCTGCTCTGATAGAGCTGGCCTTTTGTTGTGAGCATGAGTATATGGGAGGATTGTCAGATGGAAGCAACAGCATTTGCTGGCGCAGTGGGGGCAGTGACAGATGGTACTGTGCAAGGAGCAGGAGCAACACTGTCCTCGTCATCATCATCACTGTCTGGAAAAGGATGATTGGAGAAACCCTCGTCAAAAATGACATCACAAGAGTTAAAGAATGCACCGGTCACTATGTCCCTGCATCGCCATGCCTTAACCCCTGGAGGATACCCCGTGAAAATGGCCTCTCGCAATTATGGACCTAACTTCTCTTGAAGTTCTGTTGGTATCTGGGCAAAGCAGTGTGCACCAAAGACGCAGAGATGACTGAGGATGGGTTGTGACCCGGTGAGCATCTGATATGGGGTCTTTCCTGGTGGTAGTGCACGCGATTCTGTTCTATTGAACAGATAGGCTGCAGTGAGTGCTGCCTCCCCCCAAAAGGTGCGTGGTAGTCATGCATGGTCCAGCATTGTGTACATCCTCCCTTCAATGGTCCGCATTATGCATTCCACCTTCCCATTCTGTTGGTGCACATAGGGCACTGACCATTGATGCTCAATACCCACAGATTCCAGGGCCTGTGTAAATGCATCATTGATGAACTCACCCCCATTGTCAGACCTGGAAATTGGACCCAGACATGTTCTCCCACTTTGCTCTGATAGTAGTCCAGGCATGAAGTGCCTGGCCTTTTGTTGTGAGAAGCTGTAAGTTGAGAACATGGGTGTGATTGTTCAGGAAGACAACAAAGTAACATTTAGAGTGAGGGGTCATGATGGGGATAGGACCACAAACATCTGAGTGAATGAGATCGAGGAAGTGAGTTGAGCATTCTGTTTCAGATGAGTTGAAGGGGAGGTGAGGATGCTTAGCCATTATGCAGGACTCGCAGGATGAAAGAGGTGCACTGGAGTCAAAAATCACCCCCTTCACGACTTTACTGAGTTGCAAAACTGCATTACAACCTACATGTCCTAGACGCATGTGCCAGAGATCCAGAGTGAGTGGAATGTGTGTGAATGCTGCAAACTCTCATTTGACAATGCAAATGGGAGCTGACTCAGTGGAATGCAATGAAATCGAGGTCAATGGCATACAGTTTCCATCCCACAGAGGGGCACCTGAATCTTGGAGACGTCCCCAAAGTGCAGCATGTTGTCCAACATAATTTGTTGCATCTGCTGAGTCCTTCATCCTCAGCCCATTGTAAAGATACAACTTAACCTTGGCTGTAGATAAACTACCTCCTAAGTTAGTATGTGTGGTCTTGTGCTCTGTCTAGTCTGCTTCACTTGCAAAGCAAGAGCGTTCAACCCTAAAGGGGGATGCCTGTTAGTATAGTCAAGTTCGAATCAAGAAAATTAGTGAATGTAGCATCATAGTCAGCAGTAAGTTGCCATGGTCAGCGATGATGTCACCAGGACTAGCGTCATATGCATATGTAGCGGTGCTACCATGGTTGAGATAATACTTGAAACATAGCGTTGAGTGAGTGATAACGAGTGGTAAAGTCAGCGGTAGTGGTAAGGTGCAAGCGGTGCAAAGAAACAGTAAAGAAGTCTGTGGTACTCTCAGCGGTAGAGTAGTGGTGCATGTGAAGTTCAGTCTAAACAGGGGTCAAGAATCTAGCGGTGTGCCAGCAGTAATGGTGAACAAGCGTAATTGATTAACAAGCAGTAAAGGACTTTAAGGACTAAGTCCACTACTGGGCCAATCCAGAGCTAGACAATAATCCTGACCTATAGTACATGCAATGGGGTACAAATCAGGTACTGTATCATGCAGGGTACGCAGTGCTTATATCCTAAATCATATGTACTCGGGATGCATTAGGTGAGATCAGTAGCACTCAAGTACAGTAACCGCCACATGTAAACGTAGCGTGAGGCAGCTGCGACATGAGGCAACATGTAATAAGGCTTGCTGTGGAATCAGTGATAAATGGTCATGTATAAACTACGCACCAAATGGAGCTATGTGGACGCGGCAAGGACATGGAAGGACATCGGTATATGGAACGTGGTGCGGCAGTCAGTACGGTGTGCGGTAGATGCCACCAGCAATGCTAAAGGAGTAAAACAGCCTTTGAACTGGTGGAGATTCCTATAGACGTGAGACATGCACCAAAAGATAGGGTTTTAAGGCCAGCACCAATATGTTCGTTACACCATCAAGTCATTGACGTAATTGATACTGGGCACTTGTATCGTTTTGATTGAAATGTTCTGCGAGTATTTGCCAGGCTTTTCAAGCTGAGACAGTGTGTGAGTGTGGGACAAGTGACCTGACTGATGGACTAAGGTGGCGGGTGATAAGGTCTTTGGCCTTTATGTCTTCTAACAGCCATTCACACATTGTTGCTCTCTCTGCAGCAGTGACATTCACTGGATCAGCGGCAACAGGTAATAAGGACGGGTCCCGAGAAGGTCTGCAGGATCAACAATTGTATTTACATGGCACCATAAGTCTTCGCATGCAAGTGCATACTGTTGATGCTATACATGCCAACACGATAAGCTGTGGCAGCGGAGTTCAACAGTTGGAATACCAACCATCACTTATAGGATATCTTGTGCCACTCTCTCCCCTCAGTCTGTTCTACCACGACTGAGGGTGAGTCCTTACTTAATAAGACCGTACCTAAACACTGACAAACTCTTGTAGACTAATGCTGTGTCTAGGTACTGTATAATTTAGTCTGTTCTACCATGACTGAGGACTAACACTGTGTCTAGTCTCTAAAGGTTATGAGCCCTGCTCCTTCATAAAAACGAGGAGTGGAACCATCTAGACAACAGCAGGTCATTTAGGAATCAACCCGCCAGGTTATTAAACCCTCGGGATTATCAAGCACAACGTCAGTGTCGCCTATTAAATGTATAATTCTTCCTCTTTGGGCAAGAAGCACCGAACCATTGAACAGGTATTTATACCTCCTAAAACCACAGAACCACAATGTGTGTCTCTCTTCAGTCTCCCATCATGCCTTCCGCTGCACATACATGCTCTAAGAGCTCTGGTACTAAGGGCGCCACGCTTATTCCACTGTCCACCAGTCAATCGATCCCAACTATCACCACCATGTCCTCCTTGCAAGCTACTGTTATGGTGATCACTCTCAGTCAAACCAACTTGGACAAGATTGAAGTCCTCCATCGTAGTAAGAACAACTGGAGTGTTTGGTCTGACCATATGCAGAACTACCTTCTCTTGAAGCATGGGGGGGGGTTATATTCTAGGGCTCGTTACACGCCCTGACCCATCCCTGGATCCTGCAAGTGCGGGCCACTGGGACCTCAACAACCTCTGTATTGTGGCGGCTCTGCATACATGTTCATGTTCTAGCCCCGAGGAGAATGAGTTCCTTCGTGGGTACACCAATGCTTACTTGGCATGGAACACCCTCAAATCTCAGCATGAGAAAGTTGGCCCAATCACTCAGATCCTGCTGATCCAGCAGGCCCTGGCAGTCCGGTACCGTCACTCTGAGCATCTCTCAGTCACCAACACTCAACTTAACAACCTCGTTCAGCGCATATATGTGATTGGCATACCAAAGGAAGAAGATTTTTTTACTATCATGATGCTTAATGCCATGGCTGAGGACCTCCCACATGTCCATAACCATTTTGCAGATGCACTAGCTACTAGCACCTCCACTACTCCATATGGGCCTTCCAACATTCGCTCACGCCTCAATATGGAACAACAACTCATTGATACTGAGACATCCAAGAGCGGTGATATAGCCATGGCTGCCACAGGTAAGGGGGGCAACCATCAAGCCCACGACCGCACTTCCTGCAGTACCTGTGGCAACTCAAGCCACCCCACCAAGGACTGCTTTGCAAAGGGAGGCACCATGGAAGGCAAACATGACAAGGTTTGAGCACAGAAACATGCCGCATGCAAGGCAAAGGGGTCATCCACAGGCAACAAGACCACCTCCAGGCCTGCGGCAGCTACTGGGAAACCAGGTGGCCTTTGCTATGATACTGCTGGTCGAGCATATCTGCTCGACAGTGAGACTCATCAAGCCTTCTATGTTGCCTCTCCTCCTGAGTCTTCTGACTCCCCTGCTCTGTCTACTGAGTTTGCAGGTCTGGCAAGTGACACCATCACTCCTGCATTCATCCGTGAGCTATCTACCATGGAGGATGAGTATACCATGCTCCTTGCCGCTGTCGACCCTCTCACTACTAGCCTTGATTGGCGCTCACACACACGCCCCGTCGACTTCGCAGGTATCACCTATAAAGCCCCTAATCAACGTTGGCGCACTATTGTGGACCCTTCCATCATCCCCCTATTCCTCGACAGCGGTGCCTCCACACATATTAGCAATGACAAGGCCGACTTCTTCAGCCTTCACCCTATTCCCCTCGCTCGGTCAGTGGTGTTGGTGGTTCCTTAGTCCAGGCTGTAGGTATCAGCACCTTACACCTCATTGTTTCCAGAGGAATTCACGTTACTCTCAATAATGTTCTGTTTATCCCTGCTGCCACCGTGTGCCTCATTTCTGTTTCAGCTCTCTGCTCTGTGCACTGTTGTGTGGCATCTTTTGATGCCACCACATGCTGGGTCCAATCCCGTAGTGGAGCTCATATGCTTTCTGGCACCCTGATGTCACACCACCTCTATGCTCTCTCTGGGGGTCAACTGTCTGCAGAGCACGCCTACCTAGCTCATCAACTGCCTACACTTCAGTCTTGGCACCGACGCCTCAGACACGCCAACTATCGCGCAGTTTATGACCTTGCCCGCTCTGGCAATGCTACTGGTATGCCTATCAACCTATCTGCAGTACCTCCCAAGTGTGATGACTGTATCCTTGGCAAACAGACAAGGACTAGCATCCCGAAAGTCAGGCAGGAGATAGAGCCGCTAGAAAATTGGGAATCATTCATGTGGAACCTTATGGAGCATCCAGACACAGTGTCCGCTACCGGTAATAAATATGTTATGGACCTCATAGATGACTTCTCTTCCTATGCTTGGGCCATCCCTCTCACCGCTAAGTCTGATGCATTCCCAGCACTGCAAGCCTGGGCTCTCACTCATGAGGTTGAATCCGGCTTGAAGATCAGTATATACAGGTCTGACAATGGTGAACTGAAGACTGAAGCCATGCATGAATGGCTCCTTTCACGTGGCTCCCAACAGCAGTTCACTGCTCCCTACACATCTGCACAAATGGCCGCATTGAACACCTTCACCATACTTTAATGGGCAAAGCCTGCGCTATGAGATCTGCCTGTCATGTGCCAACCAACCGATGGGATGAATTTGTTCTCACTGCGTGTTATCTGTCTAATTGTACCCCCACCACCTCTCAAGCTGGTCATACTCCATATGAGTGCTGGACCAGTCTTAAGCCTGACCTCTCACACCTTCATGAAATTGGTTGCAGGGCCTTTGTTCTTATACAAAACCGGCACAACCCTAAAGTCTTTAGTTGTTCAGTTGAGTGTGTCCTCATCGGGTACTCTCTCAATTCAAAAGCCTATCACTGCTACCACCGTGAGACCCATAAAGTATTTGTGTCTTACCATGTTTCTTTTATCGAGTCCCACCAGTGTGGTTCCCTTCCTCCCTCTCCCAATCTTCTGGCCACTGACCTCTAAATCAATCCTGAACATGTCCCCAAGGCTGAAGTTGTTGCCCCTTCGCACTCCCATCTGGTGCCACCTTCTGCTCCTGCTGACCTCCCACAGTGTTCCACACATGTGCTGCAACCTTCAGCACATCATTGTACCATGGAAGGCAAGCCTTATATCTCCTCTGCTCAACGCACCACTTCGGATTCCCTTGCTGCCGCAGACCATATGCACGCTCTTCACCCTGAGGGGACTGTGCCTGATGCCGCCCTTCCCTCTGCACCATCTGAGGAGGAGCTTCACCACCTTGTGGAGCTCTTCACGGCCTTACCTGACTCCCTGGACCCAGACAGCTCCAATGATCCTGCCACCTATACTGAAGCAATGGCCTCTGAACATGCTGCCGAATGGACTGCCGCCTTACAGGAGGAGTTCGCCTCACTGAAGGAACTTGGCATCTACAAACTCATCCCTCGGTCTATAGTTCCTCCTGGGTGTAAAATTCATGTGTGGTCACCCCATTTTTAAGCTCAAACGCGACCAACATGGCCAACCCATCCACTTCAAGGCACAGTATGTCTGCCACGGCTATTCAGCTGTCTGGGGTCAAGACTATACAAAGACCTCTGCTCCTACTGCTCGCTTGGAATCCTTCCATATCCTTACTCATCTGGGTGCTGCCTTGGACTGGGAAATTGATCAACTAGATATCAAAACCGCATTCCTTCACGGCCTGCTTGAAGCAGACGAACTCTGCTATATGGCCCAACCCAAGGGCTTTGTGGAACCAGGCAAAGAAGACTGGGTCTAGGAGCTTCAGAAGGGTCTATATGGTATGAAACAGGGTGGTCTTGTCTGGAATCGGACGTTGAACGAGGCGATGCTGTCTTGGGGTTTTACTCGCCTCAAATGCGAACACTGCATCTACTACCACCGGACCGCCCTTGGCATCCTCCTCATCGCTGTACACATTGATGATTTCCTCACTGTAGGAAGTACCAAGGCCATGATCTCCACCTTTAAGGAGGAACTACGTACAAAATGGACCATGTCTGACCTTGGTGAAGCCCATTTCTGCTTGGACATTGCACTTGATCGCGACTGCTCATCCCGCACTATTCGTCTCTCACAAACTGCCCTCATTGATCGCATCATTGGCCAATTCGGCCTCCAGGACGCCATCCCCATCTCTACCCCCATGGAACCGGGCCTGCATCTATCCAGGCAGGCCCACTTTCCCTCTACCGATGCCCAGTGTGACTTAATGTCCCGTACACCATACCATTCCCTTGTCGGCTCTCTTATGTACCTCGCTATCAGCACCTGCCCTGACATCGCACATGCCGTCCAGCAACTATGTCATCATCTTGACTGCTACGGCCCTGTCCATTGGAGGCCGCTAAACATGTGGTATGTTACCTCAAGGGATCACGTGACCTAACCCTCATGCTCGGTGGCGACCATCCTGCTTGTTTGCTCAGCTTCACTGACAGTGACTTTGCCAACTGTCCGGATACCCAACGTTTGGTTAGCGGTTACTGTTTTACCCTCAGGAGTGGCGTGGTTACCTGGAGTGCACGCCAGCAGAAAACAATTTCTCTTTCAACTTGTGAGGCCGAATATGTTGCCGCATCTGACACAGCAAAGGAACTCGTCTGGTTACGCACACTGCTCCGCAAAATCAAATTCACCCAACCATCTGCGACCCTCCTCCTATGCGACAATACTGGCAGTATTACTCTTTCTGAAGACGTGTCCTATCATTCAAAGGTTAAACATATTGACATCGCTGTTCATTCCCTCTGTGAATGAGTCGCTCTCGGCCAACTTAAACTCCACTATGTCAAATCACATCACAATGCAGCCAACATCTTCACTAAATCACTCCCCCACAAGGACTTCAAACGTTTATGGACTTGCCTTGGTCTGCAGTGAGGAATTGAGGAGGAGTACTGCTTATTGCGTCAAGGAGGAGTGTTGATGCTATGCACACCGACGCAATAAGCTGTGGCAGCGGAGTTCAATGGTTGGAATACCAACCATCACTATAGGATATCTAGTGCCACTCTCTCCCCTCAGTCTGTTTCTACCACGACTGAGGGTGAGTCCTTACTTAATAAGACTGTACCTAAACACTGATAAAACTCTCGTAGACTAATGCTGTGTCTAGGTACTTTATAATTTAGTTGTTCTACCATGACTGAGGACTAACACCTGTGTCCAGTCTCTAAACATACTGCATCTTGGTTGACCAACCAAACATAGTTTTCAGTCCCCAATAGCTCAGGAATATGATCATACTTCCCCATGACAATACTGCCATGAGGGATCAATGAAGCTGGTGAGATTATACAAGTGGCAAGTAAATGCGAGGGAAGTTCAGTCTATTGTTTCGTCTGAAGGCTCATAACCTCTTGATAGTGAAACTAGAACAATGATCTCCAGCATCTAAGGAAAAACTGCTATAACATTCATAATACCTAGAACAATGGTCTAGGAACAATTAATAGTAAGACGGAGTCAGCGTGCAAGAGAAACACGAAACATACCTCAGTGTCTAAGGAAGACTGCTGAGGTATACACAGACATAAACAGAGACATTATAAGGTAAAGTACATATTGAGTCCGATGACAAAGAGAAACAAACAGTGATGAAGTTGTTCATCCAACATGTACCTTGATGCAATGTCAACCTTAGGGCTAGCATTGATGTGAATACCACAGCTGGACAAAGACACAAATGTCATCACAGAAGATAGGAGTATTCCTGTCTAGGAAATCAAGTTCTACACTAACAGGGATTTCTGTCAACTCCTCGAAGATTGCATGAGTTACCAACACAGAGTTGAAACATAGCTCGTTCTGCAATACTATCAGTAAACCATCAGTTCATAATGTCACGTGTGCACCGCCGCGGTAATGGGTACCTTGTAATGCTGTGCAGCGGTAATGTCGGCAATGTCCGACGATACCAGCATGATTTACCTCACTTACGGTCTAGAACTCGACGACGCCAAGCATATCTGCATGATTATTTACATGTCGCAGGAAAAGACGTCAACAACGCCTGCCCAAGAACGAAAATCGAGGTATGGTTACAACTCGCTTTGTAACCGATCTCAAATGTTTATACCCTTTCGTCGGAGCCTGGTCGCCTCGATCGAGGCTCAATGTTTTCTCGAGGCAGCCGAAGTACTATTCAGGAACATATAACGTTATTATTCCTCGGGTCATTTGAGTATGCGAAGCGATAAGACGCTAGTGCATACCTTATGTACTCATAAAGTCTCCAATGGAACTCAGCACTACCTTCGCACAAGCCCATCATGGATCCCGAACAACACTTGCCCGAGTTGACCTACATCCCCACAGAGCACTCTACTCAGCTTCCAGTCCAGGCCCGACAGCCTTCGCAATCATCGCTGGGATTTGTAGACAATGGAGGTCGTCCACAAACTCAGTCATCGGCGGCTGAGAAACCGCTCCTTGGTAATGACAATTCAGAGGGACATTCACCGGGTCGTGGTCCCAATGATCCGTATGCGGATTTTGAGCCCCCCCAGGTTCCTCCAACTGCAAGAAGCCGGGACGGTCATATGATGCGTGGACCGCGACGCGCAACTGCGTCAAG